>JABFTP020000186.1:35564416-35651916 GCA_013387265.2 Cryptolaemus montrouzieri | reverse complement strand
CTCTGAGAAATTCAATAAACCAAATATTCTAGGAAAACTTTCATAAAATTCCCAGCTTAGGTGCTATAAGTAATAGACACATAGGTGTAGGTATATTTTTATTGCCAGTTGTTCAGGCCATCTGGCTGATGGTTGGTAGATACCGACATTTACTCTCTTTCAAGATCTTCTGTATCATTCAATTCAATTTTATCTTCCGAACAGTTAACATACCCATTTGCTTGCTGTAACCTTAAACTTGTGCACGTTTGTAGATACTATTTTATATAATAAATATATATCGAAGTTAAATAAAAGATTTACTGTGTACATTCATCAATACCCGCAACGGGGAAACTGAATTAGTTTCTAATTATTCCCAACAAAACATGGTCCTTCGAGCCGGAGAACATCCGTAATCAGCAATTCATCAACAAAACTGTGAGTATGAATACTTTGCTTTAATTCTTTATGTTGATTTGTGTATCATTTCTTCATGTGTAATTTGGTGTAATGATTCTATAAAAAACGTATTTCATTTAATTCAAATCTTATAATTATTCACTGTACCATCTAAATTTCGAATAATTTTCATTCGGTAACTTCAACGACATTCACTGTCTAGTTTTCCTTATTCAAAAAAACATATTTCAGAATGAACAACGACCTGAAGGCAGTAATTGTTAAACGTGGCGTTCTAAAGGGAGAAGCCACTAGATTCAAAAAATTCTTAGATTCAGTCAAAGAAGAGAGCATATCTTACACGCGAATTGAAGATCGTTTGAAACGATTTGAAACTTCGTTGGATAGATTTTGCGATATACATTATCAAATTTTGCTCATTTAAAATAACAATACATACTCATGCTGCCGAGTACGAATCTTCTGAAAACTCTTATTTTGATCATGTAGACAACGCTAAAAATTTATTTAAGTAAGTTACGCCAACAGCGTCGATCCCTCACATGCAAAATTCTCAGAATCAACCCAGTAAAATAAATTTCCCTTAAATAAAACTACCCCAATTCAATGGTAAACATGAAAACTGGATTTCATTCATGAACACATTTCAATCACTTATTCATAACAACAACGAATTAAATAATATAGATAAGTTACATTATTTAAAAACTGCATTGATAAGCGATGCCGCAGGTATGATAGAAAACATCTCGTTAACTAATGATAATTATTTAGTCGCTTGAGATTTACTACAAGGGTCCTTTAACAATCATAGAATACTAGTTCAATCACATATTGCATTTATTTTTGACATTCCTGCAACATCGAAATCAACTAACACCATACAAAAGATAGTAGATGGAACTAAATTACACTTGAAAGCTTTAAAGGCATTAAACATTAATATCGATTCGCGAGATCCCGTTATAATTCATATAATATTGCAGAAATCAGATTTCTTAACGAGAAAGGAATGGGAATCACGATGGACAAGGGAATTATCTACTCTTGTGGATTTCATGAATTTTTAAGTCATAAATGCCAAATTTCGAATTCATTATAAAGGGTCAAAAGTGAAAGTAACCTAATTCAAAATTACAATAATCAAAGATATCAGAAATCATATTCTGCTCATATAAACACACAATCGAAAATTCAACCAAAAAATAATATATTATGCAGAAAAATTCATCCTTTATTCCTGTGTCAAAAGTTTCTTAACATTAGTATACCTGAACGAGTAGAAATAATCACGAAGCATAAATTAGTAAAATATGTTTAAAGGCAAATCACAAAGTAAACCATTGCTTTTCACGTAACTGCAAACAGCGATGCCAAAAACACAACAGCTTAATCCATAATAACAATCATAGCAAATTCAGTAATAACAGTTCTAATTCAACTAATGATGATATGAGTCCATCAACTTCAACAACACTACTTTCAAACACAATTAACTTCACGCAAGTACTATTGTCCACCGCAATTGTGTTAGTAAGGGACATAAACGGAAAATTCCAGAAGGCTAGGGTTTTACTTAGGTTCACCACTGCATCTTATAGCGGAATCATTCAGCACCAAATTGAAAGCAAAAACTAAGAAAACGCATTTACAAATCACTGGTACCACTAACTCTACGCAAGTGATTAATAAAACAGTAACCGTCACTATTCTATCAACATTTAACGATTTCAAAGCGGAGATAAAATGTCAAATCAAATTAAACAGAAACCAACCCTATTGGCAGGAAAATCAGTTGGGTTGGATCTCAGGCGGAAACATTCCAGTAGATAATTTTATTATGAAACTTCATTCTAACTTAGCAATTTCTCATAGTGTAAATCATAATTTAGAAAGATAATTAGAGAACTTTTGGAAACTAGAAGAAACACAAAAATGTTCTGAATTTACAACTCAAGAGTTACTCTGTGAAAATCATTTCAGTCAAACGTACAAGAGAAACAACTCAGGTCGTTTCGTTGTTGAGTTACTCTTTAAAGATACCAGCAAAACATAGGAAAACTCCTACAATTAAGCATTGAAACGATTAACCATTCTAGAAGCCCGCTTTGTAAAGGATCAAAATCTTAAAATTCAATATACCAATTTCATCAAGGAGCATCGAGAATTAGGTCACATGGAACGAATACCTGATACAAACATAACCGAACAGAGTGGCTTTTATTTACCTCATCACGCTGTTTTTAAAGAATCGAGCACGATGACCACAATTAGAGTAGTTTTTGACGGCTTGGCAAAAACCACTTCCAGTGTCAGTCTCAATGACAATCTTTTAATAGGTCCTACCATTCAACAAGATTTGTCTTCAATATTAATTAGATTTAGAACATTTAAGTACGTCTTAACAGCTGACATTGCGATGATGTATCGGCAGATACTAGTAAACGAAAAACACAGAGACTTTCAGCACATTTTTAAGCGCGAAAATCAAAATCAAGCTCTTCAAACAGATTAACCACTGTAACATATGGGACAGCTGCTGCGTCCTATTTAGCAATGAAAAGTTCGCACAAATTAGCAGATATAGAATATTTTTATGTCGACGATTTGTTAACTGGTACTAATTCAACTGAAAATGCACAAAAGATTTACTCCCAACTGAACACAGACTTAGCAAAGTGTGGTTCTGAATTACGTAACTGGCGATCGAATATATCTCAACTCAATTGAGTTTTCTCAGTTCCCAATTCAGAAACTATAAGTTTAGTATGGGATACGAAGCCTGACATTTTGAAATACAACGTTCAAACTAACGACAACAATGCTATAACAAAAAGAAACATTCTATCAACAATTGTTCGAATCTATGATCCTTTTGGTTTGTTACAACCAGTTATTGTATTCGCTAAAGTCATTATTCAAAAATTGTGGTCGTTGAAAATTGGTTGGGGCGAGTCCCTACCCACAGACTTGCATACAACTTGGAAAACTTATAATCAAGAACTCAAATTTCTAACTGAGATTCGGATAAATCGAAATGCTCTTCTAACAAATTCGGATAATATTTCAGAGATACAGATCCATGGGTTTTCTGACTCGTCAGAAACCGCTTATGGGGCATGCATTTATTTGAGAATCATTAACAAAGAAAACATTATTTATACACAATTACTGTGCTCAAAATCTCAAGTAGCGCCGTCAAAAAACGTTACTTTACCTCGCTTAGAACTTTGCAGGGCATTATTGTTTACGCAATTAATGAACAAGGTACTCAGTTTCATAGAATTAGATACCATTCATATCCAGAAAGGGTAACGTTTTGCAATAATATTCGGATAATGGAACAAATTTTGTGGCTGCCAACAAGGAACTCTTGCACTTCAAGAAATTATTTGTATAGCAATCTTTTGAAAATGAAGTTATCAATGAACTTTCTAATAGAAATATCACGTGGCACTTTATTCCTCCCAGAGCACCACTTTTCGGTGGATTATGGGAAGCAAACATAAATTCTACAAAAAATTATTTAAAACGCATAATTGGTAACACCATACTAACATATGTACACTTTGTTAACAAAGATTGAGGCTTGCTTGAACTCGCGACCTCTCACCCCGATTTCCGAAGACCCAGAGGATTATGACATATTAACACCCGGACACTTCCTCACTGGTGAAGCCTCAATCTCAGTAAATGAACCAGACATAACCAAAATAGGATCTAATCGTCTTCCAAATGGCAACATCTCACTCAGATGCAGCAGCACTTCTGGAAGAAATGGAAAACCGAATACCTTTCACCTTTACAACAAAGAAGCAGATGGAATACGAGTAAGAAAACATAAAACTCGGCACTGTTGCTTTAATTAAAGAAGACAATACTCCCTCGCTGTGTTGGCCCCTGAGCCGTGTTATAGAGGTGACAAAGGGCAAAGACGGTGTAGTGAGTGTAGTGATCTTACGTACGAAAACGGGCGAAATGAAACGACCCATAACTAACGTATGTCTACTGCCATATGAAGGTAATGGGTAAGGAACCAGCAGAACATTATTGTGTATATTTATATTGTATATATTTAATTTAATCATATTAGCGTCAACAACATGCGTACATAGCTATTAATTTAAATGTAAATTCTAATTTAAATATCTATTGTTAATTAAATTTCTTATATCGATTGAAGCTTGGTCTTCAATGGGGTGCAGCATGTTTAATTCAACAATTTAACCCAGCTCTGTGAAATTCTATAAACCAAATATTCTAGTAAAAATTTCATAAAATTCCCAGCTTAGGTACTATAAGTATTAAACACCCAGGAGTAGGTATATTTTAATTGCCAGTTGTTCAAGCGATCTGGGTGATGGTTTGTATATACCGACATTTACTCTCTTTCAAGATCTTCAGTATCATTCAATTCAATTTCATCATCCGAACAATTAACATACCTATTTGCATGCTGTAACCTTAAACTAGTGCACGTTTGTAAATACTATTTTATATAATAAACATATATTGAAGTTAAATCAAAGATTTACTGTGTACATTTATCAATACCCGTAACGGGGAAACTAAATCAGTTTTGACTAATTCAACAACAAAACAATGTTATAATTCCTTTCATCCACAAAAGAAACCTTTATTATATTAGCTATGAGTTTGGAGGTATTATAAGTTACTGAATTGACAGAACTGATGATAGGTCTTACAGGACAATCTGCTTTCTGTATGGTTGGTAAGTAATATAAACGTGGAAAGGCAAAATTATTTATAATCAACTCTTTATCAGATATATCATCAATCTGATTGATTTTTTCAGATATTTAATGAAATCATTATGTTTAGTTTGAGTGCTAAAAGTAGGATCTTTAACAATTTTTTCATATATGTCTTCATCATTTAGCAAATCAAGTGTTTTGTTTACGTACTCAAGTTTATCCATTGCAACAGTACAACCGCCCTTATCAGATCTTAAAATATAAAGATCAGGATGAGCCTTAAAGGAAACTTCTCGACTTCAGATATAGTTTTCGAATACCAGAGCTCTTCTCTTTTGAATTACCGACCTTAACTCTATTAGTTATAATGTTTTCGATAGAGGTCCTAATTACATCTTTATTATCTATTCATATAGAAAATGTTGATGAAAATTTCATCAAGCTTCTTGAATTCATATTCGACAACAATTATTTTAGGTTTCATGGACTGTTTTACAAACAAATCTTTGGAACACCAATGGGTTCGCCAATAAGCCCTATATTGGCTACTATAGCATAAGATTACTTGCTAGATAACATCAAAAAGCACATTCCTTTCAATTTTCCCTTCATTTATAATTTCGTTGATGACTTGATATGTGCGATCCCTGCAGACAAGGTTGATGATACATTGAGAGTGCTTAATTCATTCAATTTGAGCATTCAGTTCACGAAGGAAGTAGAAAGTTAAACTGATAAAAGCATTTCATTTGTTGACACAAGGTTAATACAATCTGAAACCAATACAATATTGATAGATTGGTATCAAAAAGAGACTGCCTCAGGACGTTACCTCAACTATCACTCAAATCATTCAAAAAAGCGAAAAATAAACACTGGTATTGCATTGAGAAATCGAATTTTACATACTTGTGACGAATTGTTCATAAAAAAGAATTTGGACAAAATTTTTGAATTATTTAAAAGTAACGGTTACCCATCTCGTCTATTCAGCACCTCATTTATGACTACAGTTTTTATGAAGGCCCAATTGACGAAACTGAAGCTATCGATTTTAGATGTGTGAAGCTTGCCAATGTTGGTAGAATGACAAATTCCATCATTTCATTGTTCAAAGACTTCCCACACATAAAAATTGTTAGATATAATGCTGCAAAGATCTCCCACTTATATAATAACACAAAGAATAAGTTTCCTCAGTCACTAAACAGTAATGTCGTTTATGAAATTCCGTGTAATCAATGTAGGGGTAGTTACATTAGGCAAAAACAACAATGGATGAAGCAGAGAATTACACAGTACAAAAGTGATTGTCGAATCCCAAAAACTCTTATGCATTAAATAACCATCATTTGACCAGTAGGCATGATTTTGATTTCAATAATGTTAAGATACTTGAAAGAGCCACGAATTATAGGAGTCGTCTTTTCTTGGAAATGGTTCATATTAAAAAAAAAGAGATTCTATGAATTACAGGTCTGATATATTTAATTTAAGTGACATCTATTGTAACATTTTGGCAAAAATTTAAACCTGAACTTCAAATTAGTTGGATAATTTTGGTTCCCCACTTTCAGTAAAGGTGTTGGTTGTTTTTTGCGAATTTATTTGGTGAGCAGTTTAATTTTTCTATATTTCAGATCCTGATGAAGTCACGAATGCTGACGAAATATTGATAATAAGTAGAGAATATATGTGAGAAAACAATTCGTTTTCCTGTCTCTAGACCGATACTCGATATACAATTTTATCAATTTTATATACTTGTGATATATATATATATATATATATATATATATATATATATATATATATATATATATATATATATATATATATATATATATATATATATATATATATATATATATATGGGTCAAATATCTTTCGCGATAAACTTCGCGAGGAGCCTACTACATATAAAAACTTGAGACAAGACGAATAATTAAAAAATCCGTAGATCAATGAATAATCCCTCCTGACAAGAGCTAGTTCCCAAATCTGCCAGCCATGCATGCAGTACGTACGAGGTGCCTCCTTTTTGGAATTGATAGGGTACCCAGATGTAGCTTGGTATGATGCTGAAAAGTGATATGCGGCACTGATGAGCTCCTAATAAGGGCGAAACTGCAGTCTGCCGCCTCGTTTTTCGGCATCCTGCTTAGTTGCACTATTGTGGCGCTTGGGTGCTGCATGCATGGCGGGCAGATTTGGGAACTAGCTCTTGTCAGGAGGATTATTAATTGGTCTACGGATTTTGAATGATTCGTCTTGTCTCAAGTTTACGTATATATATATATATATATATATATATATATATATATATATATATATATATATATATATGTTAAAAGATATATATATATATATATATATATATATATATATATATATATATATATATATATATATATATATATATATATATATATATATATATATATATATATATATATATATATATATATATATATATATATATATATATATATATATATATATATATATATATATATATATATATATATATATATATATATATATATATATATATATATATATATATATATATATATATATATATATATATATATATATATATATATATATATATATATATATATATATATATATATATATATATATATATATATATATATATATATATATATATATATATACATTATATATCTTTTATCACCTGTCCGTAAGATGGGGAATGATGTCCGATTTTATTCGAATAATTATTTGAATTATGTTCAAGGAATATTTTAACAATGACAATGAGCAAAACTTATGAACTGCTACAAAGTGCACGGGCTGCCAGAAGAAGTATGTCTCTAAGCATGCGGCAGTGTGGCATGTGCTCAAGTGCACTGGGCCTGTAGTACCCGCACCTATTGCGGTGAGGTGCGACATTTGCGGCACGTACAACAAATATAAGGTGTTGTTCTCGAAACATGAAAGAACTGCTCACTATGAAATCAGGAATGAAGCACGAGCGGGACTTTCAGGCCGCACCAAGAAGGACTTCATGGAAGAAGAAGTCAACCTGATGCTGGAACTGGAGAAGAGGTCCCATGGCGACCGGTTCGTTTCATAAAAGATGGAAGGTTACTTGAATAGGAGAGCCAAGCAATTAAGGGATAAGAGGTCCCTCCCTTCTTACAAAGCCCTACGAGAGGAATACTTGAGCCGTAACAATCGCAGAAAGATCCTTCCGATGACCCTGCAGGGAGCAGCGGTGACGAAGAAGTCACTGTGCAGGAAGAGGTTGTGCCCAAGCTGGCCTTGCCTGAGGCGAATGGGGACGACACGCAACCTGCACCACAAGCTACCGAGCCAAAGATCCCGGTAGTGGTGCCAACAATAGTGGTTTCTCCACCATTAGACCCATCATCTGCATAGGAAACCGCGTGGAAACAGGGGATAACAGATAAATATTTTGCACACAAGTTGCTAAGAAAGCCATTCCCGATGGACCCGCAGAAGCTATCTCTTCTTCGTGCGGGGCGCCTTCCAGTTTGCCTCTGAGCTCAATGATGACGTACCCCAAGCTCATGTTGACTACATCTACAAAGAGGGAACCTCACACTTCGCGTCCAGTGTTCGTGAGGACGGAAGGGATCGTCGCCCACCCAGGGTGCGGCGGCAATGGTAGTTCACGCCGGCGATACCTATATGAATATAGGACCCCAGGATCTCTACAAGAAAAATCTAGGTGAGGTAGCCAAATACGTTCGCAACAATGTGAACAACTACGGGGTACAGCTACCCGGATCGGGTCAGGCGGACGGTCTTGAAACTCTTAAAGACACGCTCGCACCCTTTACTCTTAGGAAAATAGGCAAGAAGGTGGCCCATATGAAAATGTCCACAGAAACCGGCCCCGATGATATCCGACGTTCCGACGGGAATCATTGGGCCAAAAGAGAAGATTTTCATCTCCTTTTCAACTTCCTGTTGCTATGTGGTAAGCAACAAACGGAATGGAGAATGAACCGCACCTTTTTCTCTCCAAGGAAGGAAAGGATAGTGGTACGGTCGAGAACTACCCCTAATCACAATCTCTTCCATTTGAAGCAGAATATACTGGAGATACATACACCAGAAATTCATGTCGATGGTAGGGTTCATACCGCGGCAAAAAAGGTACATATCAGAGCAGAGGTGCCTCAATAATATTCACTTCCTCACGGAAGTGCTGCGGCACTCCAAGGTCATTTCAAGAAAACTGGTCGTAACGATACTGGACATCAATAAGGCTTTCGACACTGTCCCACACTCATCAGTGGGACCATCGTTACGTGCAAATCTAACCTAATCTAATCAACAGTTGTACGTCTGGTGGAAGACAGCCATGAGAATGTGAAAAAAAAGATATCCTCTGCGGAGGAGACAATAAATATGACATTCCAGCGGGGAGTCAAGCAAGGTGACCCCCTTAGCCCATCTATCTTCAATGCAGTCATAGAACCCTAACTGCATAAGCTGGAGAGTCAAGCCGGATATGGGGCGACGGGTGACAAACAGATATAATCACTGGCCTTCACTGATGACCTAGTGTTGTTAAGCGACAATGTACAACAGGCAGAAGATCAGCTACAAGTTGTGGAAGAATACCTTTCGGGGCTAGGTATGGAACTATCGGTGAGCAAATGCGCAACCTTCCACATCAAACCTACTAAAGGACCCTGGTCCGTAGCTGATCCCGAGTTAACACTAAACACTGGAGAGCGGATCCCGCACTGCGGTGTGGGTGGCCATTTTACTTACCTTGGTGTGGAAATATCTCCGTGGGCCAGAATAAAGTATGAGCGCATGAGGGCCAACCTTGCATCAACGCTAGCAAGAATCAAAGGAACAGCGTTTAAACCACACCAAAAGGTAGAGTTAATCTTCACTTACCTAATCCCGCTCTACCTTTACCAATTGGGAATGGCAGTCCCCCCCAATAACCGCAATAAGGCAACTTTAGCAGGGCGTACGGGCAGTGATCAGAGATATACTCCACTTGCCACAGTCTACCACCGACTGTCTGCTTTACTGTGGCAAGCAAGACGTTTTATTAGGTTTCCCACGACTAGAGACCCTTGTCGTGGGCGCCACTTTAAGGGCGGGATCAAAATTAGCCAATAGCACCGATCCCACTGTCCAAGCTTCAGCATTCGGTGCGGGTTTAGTGGACCCTCTCACTATTCTCGCCAGATGTGCACGACTACGATGGCAAGTGGTTGCGTTGGATTAGACAGCATACAAACGCTGGGCCAAGAAGCAAGAGCTTATGACGTGGGCCAGCTTAGGTTCGCAAAGCAAGTCGGTCACATCCCTCACCGACGACAAAATTGCCAACACATGGCATCACAGTCCCTCACTCCTGAAGTCATGAAGATATATGACAGCTCTCAGAATGCGAACCAACACATGTCCAATAAGAATGGCGTTAAGAAGAGCTGTGCATCAACCAAACCTCAGTCGTCGTTGCAATTCCCAGCTGGAGACACTGGGGCACATTCTGGGCAGATGTGTTTGCACCAAGACAAAGAGGATTTGAAGGCATGATGAGATTAGCGACGTCATCATCGCTAAGTTAAGCAAATAGGGATCGCAGGATGGATGAGCCTAAGATCAGGATCCACTGTCAGGAAATCTCAAACCCAACCTGGTGGTAAGGTACCGGGAAGGGGACAAAGTGGTCGACGTTCTCGTCATCCATGAAGACGGAGGTTCTCTCGCTAAGGGAAGACAAGTAGGTTAAACAAATATAGCCGATTACTACCTGCCCTCCAGCGAAGGCTAGGAGTGACCGCTGGAGAAGTCCTACCCATAGTGGTAGGAACAAGGGGGACATTGCCCAAGGAGACGCTCCGATGCCTAGCAAAGCTACGATGCCCTCCTCCGTCGCCAAGCAAATGGGCGACCAGGCTAGGGGGTTTCTCGACACTTACCAATGCCTTAAAACATCGGTCAACAGCAGTTGGAAATGTCCAATCTGTATATGTATTAGTCCCGTTTACATATACTGCGTGTTATATACTTATTTATTTATTTTATTTATGTTGTCCATTATACATGTATGTCAACAATGCGGTCCCTATTGGTCATATTGTTTTTTATCTTTACTTTTATGTGGGTGTTACCATGGCAATGGTATCACTCGTTGCATCTTGGTGGTTGCACATTTTATCCGCGAGTCATGCTCATGAGAGTGGATCCGTGTAGCAAGGCGGTGGGACCGCTGATCGAGGGAGCAGTCGGTCGGCAACATCTACGTGGTATCCTTAGTAACGGGGCCGTAATTTTACTTTTGCCGGCGAATTGCCGTTCCCAACTGAGTGGAAAGGAGTTGCATGCCTAATTTTTTCATCCCGTCAAGGTCGACCCTGGCAGAAAGCACTAGGTTTCAACACCAAGGTGCCAAAGGAAGTGTATTGTAAATTCTATAGTGGTGCCTTCCTCATAGGGGTTCCCTTCTTCGATTTGTCCTGCAGTGTTTGTCTCAACACTGGTCCAGGGAACTTCATACCACTCAGCCTAAATGAAGCGATTAAGCATGCTAAGGAGAGACACCGGACATATACTTCTACCTCTGAATGCATAGGCTGCCAGAAGGAGTACGTCTCTAAGCTATCGGCTGTATGCCATGTGCCCAACTGCACTGGGCCTGTGGTACCCGCACCTAATGCGTTTAGGTGCGACATTTGCGGTACATACTACAAGAATAATATGGGGCTCTCGCAACATGATAGAACCTCTCATACAGAAGTCAGAAATGAAGCAAGAGCGGGACTTCAGGCTGCGCCAAGAGTTTACGCCAGAAGGGCTTCACCGAAGACAACTTGATGCTGGAACTGGAAAGGAGGTTCCATGGCAACTGGTTAGTTGCAAAAAATGTGGAAGGTTGCTTCGACAGGACAGCCAAGCAATTAAGGGATGAGAAGGCTCTCCCTTCGTATAAAGCCCTGCGGGATGAATACTTGCGACGTAACCCCCCACAGGAAGAACCTTCCGATGACCCTGCAGCAGCAGTGACGAGGAATTCTCCGTGCAGGAAGAGGTTGTGCCCCCGCTAGTCTTGACCGAGGCGGATGGGGACGACAAGCAACCTGCACCACAAACTACCGAGCCAGAGATTCCGGTAGTGGTGCCAACAATACTGGTTTCTCTCACTAGACTTATAATCTTCACAGGATCTTTTCAGGAAAAATCCAGGTGAGGTAGCCAAATACGTTAGCAACAATGTGGACTGGCTGGAGGAGTATTCTCAACCGAATAGTGCGGACTTGGAGGAGCTGTATACTCAACTATGGTTTACAGCTACCCGAAACGAGTCAAACAGATGGTCCTTTAACTTTTAAGGACGAGCTCCTAACCTCTACTCTAAGAGAAATAGGCAAAAAGGTGGCTCATATTAAAAAGTCCACAGCAACCGGCTTCGATGCTATGCGACGTTCCGGCGTTAACCCTTGGGCGAAAAAGAAGCTCCTCATATCCTTTTCAACTTCCTGTTGCTTTGCGGTGAGCAACCAACGGAATGGAGACTAAACCGCACGATTTTTCTCCCCAAGGAAGGGAAGGACGGTAGAAGGGTCGGGAACTACCGCCCAATCACAATCTCTTCCATTTTGAGCAGAATATACTGGGTATGCATAGAGCTAAAGTTCAGGTCAGTTGTAGGGTTCACCCCCCGGTAAAAACGGTTCGTGTCAGAGCAGGGGTGCTTCAATAACATTCCCATCCCTACGGAAGTGCTGCGGCACTCCAACGTCATCTCAAGATATCTGGTCCTAACGATACTGGACATCAGTAAGGCTTTCGACACCGTCCCACACGCAGCCGTGGGACCATCGTTACGTGCAAAAGGACTTCCTTCAACAATTGTACGTCTTGTGGAAGACAGCTATAAGGATGTGAAAACATAGATATCCTCTGCGGGTGAGACAATAAACATGACACTCCAGCGGAGAGTCAAGTAAGGTGAACCCCTTAGCCCATTTATTTTTAATGCAGTCATAGAACTCTTACTGTTTAAGCTGGAGAGATAACCCGAATATAGGCTCACGAGCGATACCTAGATATCAGGGCTAGCCTTCGCTGATGCCCTCGTGTTGTCAAGCGACAACAGGCTGCAGATCAGCTACAAGTTGTGGAAGAATACCTATCGGGGTTAGGTATGAAACTATCAGCGAGGTATTGCGCAACCTTTCACCTCAAACCTACTAAAGGATCTTGGTCTGTAGCTGATCCCGGGTTGACACTGAACAGTGGAGAGCGGTGCGAGTGACCGTTCAACTTACCTTGGTGTCGACATATCTCGTAGCGCTGAAGTAAAGTATGAGAGCATAAGGGCCAACCTTGCATCAACGCTCGCAAGAGTAAAACGACTAGCGTTGAAACCACTTACCTAACCCACACTTTCTGTACCAATTGGGGATGGCAATAAGGCAACTAGACCAAGACGTACGGGTATTGCTCACGACTAGAGCCACTTCAAAGGTTGGATAAAAATTTATCAATAGCACCGATCCCGCTATTTAAGCTCTAGAATTCGTTGTGAATTCAACGGACCATCTCACTAAACTCGCCAGGGGCCAAAAAGCAAGAGCTTTTGACTAGCGCCAGCTAAGGTTCGCAAGGCAAGTCGATCGCATCCCTCTTTGACGACAAAATTGCCAACTTATGGCTTTACAGTCCTTCACTCCTGAGGCCATGCAGATACATGACAGCTCTCAGATTGCGAACCAACACATATACAACAAGAGTCGCGCTAAGCAGAGCTGTGCCTCAACTGAACCTCAATTGTCGTCATTGAAATTCCCAGCTTGAGACACTGGGGCACATTCTGGGCGGATGTGTTTGCACCAAGGAAAGATGATTCGAAGACATGATGAGATTAGCAACCTCATCATGGCTAAATTAAGCAAGCAGGGATCTCAGGTAGCAATAGTGGATGAGCCTACGATCAGGTATCCACTGGCGGGAAATCTCAAACCCGACCTTGTTATAAAGTTCCGGGAAGGGGTCAAAGTGGTCGACGTTACCGTCAGCCATGGAGATAGAGAATCACTCGCTAAGGTAAGACAAGATGAGTTAAACAAATATAGCCGATTCTTACCTGCCCTCCAGCGAAGGTTAGCAGTGACCGCTGGAAAAGTCCTACCCATAGTGATAGGAATAAGGGGGACATTGCCCAAGGAGACGGTCTGATGCCTAGCGAAGATAGGCATCAAAGACCAACCGATTTTGCAGACCATCTTTTTGATTGCTCTGCGTAGCTTCATCCACGAGTTCATAGACTACGATGCCCCCCACCGTCGCCAAGCAAATGGGCTACCAGCCCAGAGGGATAATCGACAGTTACCTAAGCCTTGAAGCCTCGGTCAGGAGCAGTTGGAAATGTCTAATTTGTATATGTAATAGTCCCGTATACATATACTTCATGTTACTTATTCATTTATTTATTTTATTTGTGTTGTCCAATATACATACTTGTACGTCAACAATACTGCCCCTATTGGTCGTATTGTATTTTACCTTTACATTTATGTGGGTGTTACCATGTCTATGGTATCACCCGTTTCTTCTTGGTGGTTGGACATTGCATGTGCGCGTCATGCTCAAGAGAGTGGATCCGTGAGGCAAGGCAGCGAGCCGGCAGATCGATAGAGCAGTCGGGCCGCAACCTCTGCGTGGTTTCCCTAGAAACCGGTCGTAATTCTATGGTTACTGATAGCCGTTCCCAACTGAAAGGAAAAAACTCGCTTGTCCAATTTTTCCATCCCGGTAAGGACCACCCTGGCAGAAAGCAGTAGGTTTCAAGACCAAGGTGCTAAATGGTAGAAGCGAGAGAAAGGACGGGGGTGCATGTGCGAAGTAGAGGGGCGTCAACCCCGTCGATAGCCGTGCAACCTATGTAAATTCAAATTAAAGACAACAACGTCGACTGAGCTGAAAGTACGGAACGAAACCGTGTTCCGCAGAGTTAGCCAAATGCCTCGTCATCTAATAAGTGACGCGTATGAATGGATTTACAAGATTCCCACTGTCCCTACCTACTTACTTCAGGGGTCTCATATTTGATCTGATGGGAGATAGGGGAGATATGAACCCGAAGGTCCCGAGAACCTAGTCTCCTAACAAGGAATTTGTATATACCGTAACACAGTTAGGTCAGGTCTCAGCTCTGCCAAGAAGCTTGGCTTCACCGCCTGGCTTACGAGGAGTAAACCTCTATAATAAATCTCCTCTCTCAAAATATGGTGAAGCGCCGAATGGATGCTTCGGGGGCTATGTGCCACCTGAAGCTGGCTGCGGGATAATGCAGTCTCGAGCTTTCCTAAGCACGGTACTGGGCGCCCTCGTGGGATATTCCAGATATTCTCTGGTACAGGCGCACTGTCGTGATATGACCTCTTTTTGACTCTTCTCGTGGCTACTATTGTCTCGAAATTCATCTCAAAATCCCTTCAACTCGTCGACAATCACTATTTATCTGTCTTGTCCCCCTTCTGATGAAACCTATCCCTTGATGCCCCGCCGGCTTAGGCGGTCTTCGGATTCGAGCGCCGCTTCGGATGCGGGTGATCCCAGCATTCTCGATCATGGCAGCAAGATTCATTTTGACTTAGAGAAGCTTTTGTTCAACCCAAGTTGCAGGTTAAATAAGGGCCAGACTGAGGCGATCCTCAATTCATTCTCCAAACCTCAGAGTCTTCTGGCCGAGAGCCAGGTAATTATTTCTTGACTGGAGGGCAGGCTTCAGGAGCGACGTGTTCTGATCCTTTTCCACCGCAGCCCTGCCCCCCTTCCTGGACTTCCTATTCTATGGTTGCCTGAGCCGCTCCGCCACCATTTTCGCTCCGTCCTTCCCACTCTATACCAGAGAGGACGAAAGTCATCATCGTGTCCAGCTTCACGCCAAGGACAGTTCGGGAGTCCGAAAGTCCCTGGAGGAGTCGCTAAAGGGCGTAGCGCCGTACTTCAGGGTGGAACATGTCCGAACCCTGAAGGGCCGGTCAATCCTCCTTAGCCTTAGCAGCGTCGCCTAGTCTATCGGTCGGCAAACCAAGTAAGGTCTTGCCGCGTCTTATGCTCTTCGACGTCTCCAGCAAGGTACAGGATGCCGACCTGGTGGACCAACTAGTTCTTCGCAACTAGGACGGCTAGGATGCCGCGTCCTTGAAGGAGAGTTCGAGGGTGGTTTTCAGGGTTCCTGCGAGGACAGAAAGGTGCCACGCTATCGTCAGCGTTTCGAGACCTCTCTGGACCAACGTTCTTGCAAGACGTCGTGCATTTATCAGATTGGGGTCTATCTGCTCTCAATCATGAACATCTTCATACGATTCGGCATCTTTCCCGCTTCCTAAAAGGAGGCAGAGCTCTGTTTGATCCCAAAGTCGGGAGACAGGCACCCCATCTGACCCAAAGGCATACCGCTCGATAAGCCTTCTTTCCGTAGTCGGGAAAGTGATGGAACGCCCAATTATCTCGAGTCTCCAGGCGTCCTACCACGCCTCGAGCTTGCAGGCAGTTAGGCTTCTGTCCAGGTCTGTCCACTGAGGAGGCCATGAGAAGCCTTGTTCGCTTCGTTGGGGATTCATCCTGCACGTACGTCGCAGGTTTTTTTTTGCTCACATCGACGGGGACTTCAACGATTTCTAGCACTCAAGCATCCTGAGAAGGGCACGCAAGCATCCTGAGAAGGGCACGTAAGCATCCTGAGAAGGGCACGCTTAACTGGCACTTCTGGGGACGTGTTACGTCTGCTCAAAACTTTCTATCAGGCCCTCCAATTGTTTTTTCCTATCGCTCCTTCTCATCTCGCTGCCGCCTCTCGGGCTGTCCACTGGGATCGATCCTGGGTCTATTTCAATGGAACCTTTTATTAGACGAATGTCTTGAGCGCCTCGGCGCGCTGGGAGGGCTGAGGGCTTTTCTTCGCCTACGCGGATCCTCGTACTATCCTTGTAGGGGCGGACAGCCGTCGCTTCTTGGAGCGCGGTGGGAGTGGTGCTTGACTCGGGCCTCACTTTCATCCCTCAAGTTAAGGCGATACGAGAGAAAACCCCTGTCATCGCTTCAGGATTGATGCGATTGGGTCGTCTCATCGGGGTGGGCTCTCGGCATTCTCTGAAAGTCTTCTATGTCTAAGTCTATGACTCGTTATTTCTCCCGATCCTCCCGTATTGCGCGTCCACCTGGGTCCAGTGGGTCGACTCCTCCCATGTCAGGCGTTTGATCATTTCCGCACAACGCCACTTTCTTCTTTTGTCCTCGTATTCTTGCCGAACCTGCGCAAATTTTTCTCTCCATGTGCTGTCTGGTCGTCTTTCAGCCAACCTCTGCGTGGTGTAATGGGCGACTTGTTTGTCCTTTAGAAAGGGATGTCAGTTCGAGTATCGGGGGGTCCAGCTCCCGGTGGTTCCTTTCGTCCTTAGAGAGCGCAGCGGCGCAATATTTCGTGCTGCCTCAGACTTCTTGGACTCACTAACAGCCCTATGCCAGACCGAATGGTTTTCAGATTCCACAGGCCGCGTCGTCCACACCTGGATGCTCTTCGTTCGATTCGTACCCAAAAAGCCCATGTTCCACCCTGGTTTCTCCCTCACCTTTTTCATCACCGGTCATGGCCCTTTAAGGGCCAATCTCTTCAGACTGGGACTCAGCGATTCGGACCTCTGCGCCTGCGGGCGTCCTGAGACCAGCCTACACGTCCTGAGGGAGTGTTGCCGCTTGCGTTCCAATCGGTCTCCTCACGACCTCCTAATCCTGATGGATCTTCAAGTTCCTCTCAGCTCCCTGTGCTCTCCCTTCTCGAAGCTCGCCGCCTGCGCGGCGGAAGCTGTCTTTCCCTTGAACGCCAGGGGCGGTATGATCGTGGTCACGTTTCGTTGTTCAGGCGCCGATAAACGCTCCCGCGTGATCCGATCCGAGGACACTGTCAGGCAGGAAGTTTGACTGGGGCGGTACATCTGTCAAAGAATAACGCAGGTGTCCTAAGGCCAGCACGGCAAGGACAGAAACCTCGCGTAAAGCAGAAGAGCAAATGCTGGCTTGATCCTGAACATCAGTTTGCATAGGGACTGCGAAAACACGGCCTATGGATCCTTTAGGCTTGAAGAGTTTTCAGCAAGAGGTATCAGAAAAATTACCACAGGTATCACTGTCTTATGGCGGCCAAGCGTTCATTGCAACGCCGCTTTTTGATCCTTCGATGTCGGCTCTTCCTATCATTGCGAAGCAGAATTTGCCAAGCGTCGGATTGTTCACCCGCCCATAGGGAGTTGGGTCTAGACCGTCGTGAGACAAGTCTAACAAGACGAAACTGATGTCGTTTCGATAGTAATCCTAGTCAGTACGAGAAAACCTAAGGTTCGGACATTTGGTTCACGCACTCGTTCAAGCGGGCATTGGTACCAAGCTACCATCCGTGGGATTATGCCTGAACGCGTCTTAGGCCGTATCCTTTCTAGTCAAATGTGGCAACAATACCTCTACTACGCAATGGTGTATTTTATATTTTTACATTGAACTACACGTTAGTGCCATAACAATTATTGCTCCTGATGTACTTTCAGCATGTTTCTCGAACATATGAGAGTAACCCGAACTCGAGCTGATGTTGTTATCGTCACTTTCGCTGTTTTACATGGTAAGGCCTGCGAGACTTCCTCACTAATGAAGACTGATTCATACTACCGCAGCAGCTAACTGCGTCCGTAGTACTCGAAGGACATTTTTTCACCTGGAACTAACGATATCAATAAGAATTCATATTGAGATGACCTCGGACTCTTAACAATACACCTATTAACTGATCTATAACACATTGAAACTCCTTGAGACATATATATTCAGTTGCACCTCAGGAAAGGGAAATTCAGTTACAAACACAGCAGTCCAACTAACCTCTTCGTGTGATGATGCCAATCTCTCTTAATGCCGCCTCATATGCTTCGGAGACAATACGATCCACTCTTCGGTAGAGCACGTCGACGAGGACATCGGGACAAATATGTTGCTCGGTCCGCTCTCCGACCGCCCTGCCTAACGATACTATTTATATGTGCGTACGGTGCACTTCGAAAGTCCTCGCCGACAAGCCGCGCTCGAATGGCAAATACATCCTCCTTACCTAACCTAACCTTACCCATTTTGAATTGTTTGTTTCAGAATGCCCGTTTTCGCCATGCACGACGTTTCTTTTCAGGGCCGAACTTTGACTCCCCCTGAAAGCGATGAAAGAGTGACAAATAAATAATTTGTATATTTCTCATCTCCATTGCAGAGCAGTGAAGAATAAAAAAAAAATAGAACAATTTCTGATATTCCTATAAGTAAGAGTTCCTTATTCAAATTCCGTGCGTATTTACGGAAATTAAATAACCTCCCTTAATACCGACTGGAACACTTCGGCGACAGTACGGCCTAACCAACCCTACATGTTTTAAATTTTTATTTCAGACTTCTCGTTTTCGTCATTACCGACGTTTCTCTTGAGGGCCGAACTTCGAAGCCCCCTGAAAGCGATGGAAGAGTGACAAATAAATGATTTGTATATTTCTCATTTCGATTGTATGCTCGAAATTATATTTTCTAATAAGGGAGCAGTGAAAAATATATAAAAGAAAATAGAGTAATTTCCGACATTCTTATTAGTTAAAGTTCCTTATTCAAATTCCGCGCTATTCTCGGAAATTAGGTCGCCTGTTCCACTCACCGTCCGTCCTGTCTATCGATACTAATTCCATGTGCGTACGGTCACTAAGTGTCACTGGTCACTAGTGACGGGAGGAAGAAAAAATGAAAAAATTCGGGAGGAATGTAGTGAAATATTGCCGAAAAGTTATTTTCTTATAAAGAATCCGTGAGTAGTACATAAAAATCTAGAGTATTATCTGACATTCCTATTGGTGATATTTCCTAATACAAATTCCGTGCGTATTCACGGAAAGTGAATAAACTCTCTTGATGCCAACTGGTACACTTTGGTGATAGTTCCGTCCACCCTTCGGTTGAGCTCGCCGACCACAGACATCGGGACACATATGTCACCCGGTCCGCTCTCGGTCCGTCCTGCCTAACGATACTAATTACATGTGCGTACGGTGCACATTGGAAGTCCTTGCCGCCAAGATGCGCTCGAATAGCGCAGACATCAGCCAGGAAATCCACCAGAGATAATACGATGCACTTTGGAAGATGAAAATCCGGAAGACTACTTGTCAACCTCGCCGCATCCTTAGTAGACAGGCAGCTGAGAGTTCGACAGGTCGAATCGGGCAACCGATTAATGACCTCGATGAACCTGAGCAGTGCCGTCACCCTTGGAGCTGGCCATTTTTCGTGACAGACTCCGAGAGCGAGATATCCCCAATTACAGTGAGATCGCGGTCAACTCAGACTCTAATGAGTCAGATGGCCGTTAGGCCACGTGAATACAGGCCCACTCGAGCAGTCAACAGTCAACCCTTGCGACCGCTCGCCTCTTTACGAGCGAGATTATGTCTGTGACATAAGACATGGCTCGAATCACCGTGTCGTTGACATCATGGCATGTATAACGAAGGGTCGGAAATATATTGAAACATTAAAACGCGGGACGACCGGACGATCGTCCAATCGTCCTTCATGGTTGAATCGACGTTAGTTCGTCTATGCTACCGAAATATCGACTACCCGCACGGGCACGCCTCGTAATAGACAGATTCACACCTGCAACGCTTTTCTGCGGTGTGACGTGATGAGTCTCGTTTCGACGGTGTGCGTGCCTTTGTTGGGAGACTATTACAGAACACATAACGGCGTTACGTCGCCTAAGCGCTACGGTTAACGTAAGACAGGTGCGAAGCCTACCATAAGCTTTCGATCGGTTTTCTGCACTCCATCGACATAAGCCGATCGGACGAACAGTTCCTTGGTTGATGCCAGTAGTCATATCCTTCTCTCAAAGATTAAGCCATGCATGTCTCAGTACAAGCCAAATTAAGGTGAAACGGCGAAAGGCTCATTAAATTAGTGATGGTTCCTTAGATCGTACACACATTTACTTGGATAACTTGTAACGAGTAACGAGCAATCAGGATTTAATTCCGGAGATGGAGCCTGAGGAACGGCTATCACATCCAAGAAAGGCAGCAGGCGTGCAAATTACCCACTCCCAGCACGGGGAGGTAGTGAAGAAAAATAACGATACGGTACTCATCCGAGGCCCCGTAATCGGAATGAGTCAACTCTAAATCCCTTGACGAGGAACAATTGGAGGGCAAGTCTGGTGCCAGCAGCCGCGGTTATTCCAGCTCCAATAGCGTATATTGAAGTTGTTACGGTTAAAAAGCTCGTAGTCGAATTTATGTATCGCGCCACCGGTTCATCATTTGCGGTGTCAACTGGCGTGTCGCGAGACGTCCTGCCGGCGAGCTTAGCTCGTAAGGGCGGCCCAACTCAATCCTGCTGCGATGCTCTTCACTGAGTATCAAAGTGGGCCGGCACGTTTACTTTGAACAAATTGGAGTGCTTAAAGCATGCTAAGACTCCGCCTCAATAGTTCGTGCATGACATAATGAAACAGGACCTCGGTTCTATTTTGTTGGTTTTTAGATTCCCGAGGTAATGATAAACAGGAACGATGAGGGCATTCGTATTGCGACATTAAAGGTGAAATTCTTAGATTGCCTCAAGATGGATAGAAGCGAAAACATTTGCCAGAAACGTTTTGATTGATCAAGAACAAAATTAAGAGGTACGAAGGCGATCAGATACCGCCCTAGTTCTAACCATAAACGATAACAGCTAGCGATCCACCGACGTTCCTCCGATGACTCGGCGGGCAGCTTCCGGGAAACCTAAGCTTTTGGGTTCTGGGAGAAGAATGGTTGCAAAGCTGAAACTTGAATCGATGCGTACGACTCGGTCCGCCGCCATGAACGGACGAATCGTTCGTAAGCGACTGTTCGTAGATATCTCGGACGAAGGCTTAGTAGCGGGGACTACCGTCGAACTAGCGTCTTATCGGTGGAGATCGCCGGACCCTTACACCAGAACTGTGACGCTACATAACCATCCCATCGGGAATGAGAAACGTGTCCGTCGGCTGTGCTTGAAGGTGGACGACGTCTGTTTTTTCGCGCCGCGTAGGCACGGTACCGGACTAAAGCAAAAAGATTACCCTAAACGGTGGATCACTTGACTCGTGGGACGATGAAGAACGCAGCTAATTGAATGTCAACTTGCGAACTGCAGGACACACGAACATCCACATTTCGAACGCACATTGCGGTCCTCGGACCCCTCCTGACTGAGGGTCGGATCCAACCAAAATTCTGCCTGGGGCTTGGTCATTAGGCCGGGTCTTCGGGCGAGTTGGACGGTTAAACGCGAGGTCTCTATACCGCCGTCTCGTACGGTGCTAACGGAATGCGCGCCGTCTTGAATTGCGACAGCTGAATCGGTGTTGCGGTATCGCAGCGGCCGTCATTACGTCGAGACGTAGGCGAACGATGTGTCAGAAAGATGAAATCTTTTCGAGCGACGTCGTATCGGTAATGTACGCACGACGGACCACGAACTAGGCCGTGCCTTTGAAAGCACACTATTTACGATCATCACGCTCGGACGAGGGCGGCAAAAACGCCAACAAAACGGACGGCCTCTCAGCGTCAACGCCAGAACGGACGATCTCTATACGGACAATCGGTTCAGCGGTCGACGGACGCCTCTCGTTCGGGTCGGTATCCTGTTTCGCTTTCTTCGGCGCGGACCACTAAATCAAATATACAACCTCAGGCATGGTGAAACGACCCGCTGAATTTTTGCATATTACTAAGCGGAGGAAACGAAACTAACTCAGGTATCTGGGAGTGATACTTGACTCAGGACTCACTTTCATCCCTCACGATAAGGCAATACGAGAGGAAGCCTCTGTCCTCGCCTCTTGATTGATGCGCTTGGGTCGCCTGATCGGGGACGGCTCTTGGCATTCTCTGGAAGTCCTCTACGACTCGTTATTCTTCCCGATTCACTCGTATTGCGCGTCAACTTGGATCCACCAGGTCGATTCCTCCCATGTCAGGCGTTGGCTCATTTCCGCACAACGCCACTTTCTTCTTCTGTCCTCATATCGCTTGTTCCTCCAAAAGAAAGGAAGTTCTGTTAAAGTAACGGGGCTCCAGCTCTTGGTGGTACCTTTTGTCCTCCGAGAGCGCAGCGCCGCGGTAGCTCGCGTAGCCTCAGACTTTTTGGACTCACTAACGGCCCCATGGCACACCGAATGGTCTGCAGATTCCACAGGCCGTATCGCCCACACCTGGATACCCTTCGTTCGATTCGTATCCGAAAATCCCTGGTTCCGCCCTGGTTTACCCTTCACCTGGTTCATCACCGGTCATGGCCCTTTTAGGGCCAATCTCTTCAGACTGGGACTCAGGGACTCGGACCTCTGTGCCTGTAGGCGTACTGATACCGGCCTTCACGTCATGAGGGGGTGTGTCCGCTTCCCGTCCCAATTGGTTTACTCACGACCTCCTAATGCTGGAGGATCTTCAAGTTCCCATTAGCGTCCTGCGCTCCGATCGCTCTCTCTTTTCGAAGTTTGCCGCGCGGCAGAAATTGTCACTCTCTTGATTGCCAGGGGCGCTCCACCCTGAACAGTTCAACTCCCGATTATTTCTCTCTACCCGACCTCCGGGTCGCCAGCTTTCCAACTCTTATTTCTTCTCCTCGCCATCTTCATTCCCTGTCCTAATGTTTCCCTGTTCTCTTCGTGGTGGCCTTGTTGATTATTCCGAGGGCAATAATGACATAACATGCAATAAAGAATTGGTGAAGTGTGCAAATTCACATATCAATCATCGCATCTGCTGAGCTGCTGTCCCTACCTACTATCTAGCGAAACCACTGCCAAGGGAACGGGCTTTGACAATTTAGCGGGGAAAGAAGACCCTGATGAGCTTGACTCTAGTCTGGCAGTGTAAGGAGATATGAGAGGTGTAGCATAAGTGGGAGATGAGAGAGTGCGTAAAGCGTCGTGCTCCAACAGCGTACACTCTGGGACCCAAAAGATATATAACTATACCTGTTCAGGACGAAGTCAGGGAAACTCTGATGGAGGTCAGTAGCGATTCTGACGTGCAAATCGATCGTCTGGGTATAGGGGCGAAAGACTAATCGAACCATCTAGTAGCTGGTTCCCTCCGAAGTTTCCCCTCAGGATAGCTGGCGCTCGTTGCATGAGAGTCCCATCAGGTAAAGCGACTGATTAAAGGCACTGGGGTCGAAACGACCTCAACCTATTCTCAAACTTTAAATAGGAGAGATCTCCGGCTTGCTCGAGCGTGAAGCCGCGAGACTACGGATTAGAGTGCCTAGTGGGCCAATTTTGGTAAGCAGAACTGG
Source organism: Cryptolaemus montrouzieri (assembly GCA_013387265.2). NCBI lineage: Eukaryota > Metazoa > Arthropoda > Insecta > Coleoptera > Coccinellidae > Cryptolaemus > Cryptolaemus montrouzieri. Next base: position 35,627,407 of record JABFTP020000186.1, on the reverse strand, counting down.
CACTGAGGGATGAAATTAACGCTGGGTTGAAGATCCAATATCGACGCTCATGGGATATCATTAAAGGCGTTGGTATTTAAAACAGCAGGACGGTGGCCATGGAAACGTCATTAAATCGGGCCCTCGCAAGAAAATTCGTCGGGGCCACTCAAAATGACCCGAGGACGCCGTCGAGAGATCCGGGAAGAGTTTTCTTTTCTGCAAGAGCGTTCGAGTTCCATGGAATCCTCTAGCAGGGAGATATGGTTTGGAACGCGAAGAACACCGTAGTTGCAGCGGTGTCTAGATTTTCTCATCGGACCGTGAAAATCCAGGAGAGGGCCACATGTAGGCGTCGCGTCGACTGGTACCCATATCCGCAGCTGGTCTCCAAGGTAAAGAGCCTCTAGTCGATAAAATAACGTAGGGAAGGAAGTCGGCAAATTGGGTCCATAACTTCAAGATGAGGATTGGCTCTGTAGATCGAGGTGTGTCGGGCTTGGCAGGGAAGTGGTTAGCGGCTAACGTATCGGGCCTTGGCTTTGGCGTTTCGTCAGAATCATGTTAGGTCTGCCGCGGAACCGTCAAGGTGCGAGACCCCGGAGTGTCAGCGATTGTGATCTGGGTAATCTCTTTGGCCGCCATTTAACGGTCAGCTCACACGGACCGGGTGAATCCGACTGTCTAATTAAAACAAAGCATTACGAAGGCCCCTGCGGTTGTTGACGCAATTCGATTTCTGCTCTGTGCTCTGACTGTCAACGTGAAGAAATTCAAGCAAGCGCGGATAAAGGGTGGGAGTCACCTTGACTCTTTAACCCGTGTGGTTTCGGGATAGAATAGCACCACCTTTAAGCGTTGAGGTTTCGTAAGAGGCAAATAATAACGTGTGAAGAAAGGTGTCGCATGAGAATTGGAAAGCGAAGCGGAGTATTAGCTTGCTTATTCATTAGTGGTATCAACTCCACCTTCAGAATCAGTAAGACGGAAGGGCTTGAGGTGAATAATAGCGAACCGGTCATAACGAACAGGAACCAATCGAGGCGCTTTCTCTACAAGAAGGCTCAGAGATTATATAAGAACAATAGGGCAGCTTTGGCGAGAGGAGTTATTGATGATTCTCCTATTTGTGGGGAGCAGAACAATAAAAACATCAACAATGTTGAGCGAAAATGTGAAAATATTTTTGGTCCGGATGAGGAGCCCATAACGTACAAGAAGAAACCTAAAGATCTTCCGTCTCTTATCACCGAGGATGATATTTTGTAGGCGCTTAAATCAACGAAATTTTCTTCTTCAGGCCAGATGGAGTTAAAATCGAATATCTACGCAGACTTAAACTGGAAAAATTGGTTCTAGTTCTACAGCATGATTTATTTGGTGCTATTCCGAGAGAGTTCGTTGGAAGGCGACTTCCTGAGTTGCCCTACAATGGACTACAGAAAGGATTCAGGAATGTGGATGGAGTGCTGATGAATAACCTTACTCTACACAAAATAATAAAACAAATGCGTCGAAGGCTAAAACCATATAATTTGCTCGTCATTGACATGAAGACAGCATTTGACTGTAAGTCACACCAATCCATGAAACGGGCTATGGATCGTTTCAATTTGGACGAGATCACCAGGGAATATATTGGAGAATGCTTGTCTATGGCAAGTACAACCGTTTCAGAAGGGAGCAAACTAACAGCTCCGATCACTTTGAATAGGGGTGTCGAACAAGGTGACTTTATGTTCCTGTGCGGCTTATGCTGACGATCTGGTTCTATTAACTGAGAACTCTAAATTGGCTAACAAACAACCTAGCACGCTGGTGGACTTTTTTGATAAGAGGGGGATGAACATCAATCCCGAGAAGTGCATAGCAATCACAGTTAACAGATAAGGCAGGCCCAGCCTGACGAAATCTGTAAGTACCTTGGCAGACGGTATAGCATAATGGGACGAACACAACGGAAATTCGATGAACTGAGATTACAACTCGCAAGGATTGAGAAGGCTCCGCTGAAGTCTCATAAGAAGTTGAAGAAAATAAAAAACCCTGATACCTAGATATTTGGACCATCTGTAAATACCAACTATCACAAAGAAGACATTACTGGTGGTAGATAGGATGATTCGCATGGTAGTTAGAATGGTTCTGCATCTAAATCGCACGTGCTTGGAGGCTTTCGCACATGCGCCGATACAGGAGGGTGGTCTGGGTGTGAAGTTTTTGTGGCATCACATTCATGTCATCCTAAGAGACAGGATTGTTAGAATGTCAACAACAACATTCATACGGCTAGAATTTTGTCCATGCCCATCATGGATAAATTTTTCACTCAACTTAACATCTGGACTGATAGCCATGGAGGCAGTAGGAGAGCACTGAGCAGGATGCTTGTAGACGGACTGGAGTCTGGCTTCTCGGGTAATGGTTTAAGGCAGGGCAGCAGATTTGCTCTAAGTGGTGATTGGATTTCTTTCCCACCAAAGAATTGGTCTGGTGGTGACTTTGTCAAGGCAGTGCAGCTGAGAGGGAACCTACTTCCGATCAGGGGCATCCTCATTAGACCAGAATTAAGAGGCACGACCATCTAGGTCATTGATGAAAAAGTTTGCTGTAGCGAAAGATTGGATTGTCGAGAAGTGCCTAGAATTAGTTGTGGTGATGGTTCTTTAAGTTTTCCCGACCTTGTCTTTTTGAAGGAAAGTCGTGTCTTGGTGTCGGATGTGACGGTCCCTTCGGAAGGTCCTAATCCTTTGAGTATAGCCGCACGAAATAAAGTCACATTGTACACGGAGCCACGTTTTTTATATACTATAATTAATTTTGGCACATATCTCTGATCAATAAAGAACTTTGTGGTTCATCAAAAGCCTATACTTCTACTTTTAATTTCCGCACAACTAGTAAAAGTTTGAATGAAGGTGTTAGTTTGTCTGCGTTAGGTGGCAGTTGTCCATCAATAAGAAATTAAAGAGCCTGATTTAGAACGACGGTAAACAATATGGAACTAATGAACAAGCCGGTTGATTCCGGACTTATGTTCGTGTACATGGGCTACCCGATTAAAGTTTTTGACTTCTTCAGCAGGGGTAGATACTTCCTGGATCTCAGCAGAGAACTTTTCTAACCTAGTAGAGGCGAATAGTGGTCGTCGCCTAACGCGTACGTTGTCCATCGTCTATGTATATGCAATGATTTACAGTACATCTGGTAAGGTCTGAATGGTGTCGTTAGAACGTCTGTCATGCTTGCAGGCGATCACTAATAAGGAACTAGAGAGCCTAATTTCCTATGACGGAAAATAAGATGAAATTAATGAACGGGCTGGTTAACTCCAGTCCAGTTCCAAGTTTGTGCACATGAGCCAACCGATCGGAGTTCTAAATCTAGTCTCCTGTGGCAGAGTTGGATTTTTCCGGAATTTAACAGAGGGTTTCGGCTCTCGCTGGTGATCTTGGGTTACCCAACAGGATTTCTCCTCAGCAGGGGTGAATAGTGGCCCAAGATTTGTCTGTTGTTCTTTAGCTTTATTCCTTCTGTTTTCGAGAATCTTTCCATCCTGGGTCCTATAACGTCTATCTCAATAGTTCCTTTTTTTATACAACTATTAGAGGTGCTCGGAATGTTTGAGTGATTGGCCACGCCTGTCTGTGAGCGCCATGACTAGGAATTAATAGTTCCTTTTTATATATCTTATCTTTCAGGATATTTTATTTAATCCTGTAGGGAGCAATCGGTGTCAATTCATTATTCTCTTGTCTTTATTATTAGCAACCTGATTCACTGACACTTTTCATGCGTTATCTTAGCTTCTAGTTCGGGGGCATGTTTCACCTGTTTAGACTGTGTAGGACGTGGGTATCTTTCCACAAAATACGCAGCTAAGACGAGCGGGACACGATGATGAATTGCCCGTGGCACTTTCGAGAGCTATTTAAGTTGCACCCTGAGTAGCCAAATGCCTCCTCATCTAATTAGGGACGCGCATGAATGGATTAACGAGATATTCACTGTCCTACTGATTCATGTCGCAGCTCTCGAAGTGGTCAGACGTACCTCACTTGCTCTCCACTTACCAGCGCTATGACTCAAATATACCCGATTTTGAGCTTCCAAAGTCCAAAACGATAAATTTCGTGATTTGGTTTTCGCCGACTTCAATTATTCATCGTGAATAAGTGAAAGTGCGTGAAATTTAAATTCACTTAAAAATTATGGCAGCTATACTTATCAAAATAAAAAGACCTTAGTGCTTATTTAACTTTAATTAGGCTTCGGCCTAATGAAATTAAAATTACGGACTAAGGAATTAGCAAGTGTTAAAACCGTCAGTGCTATGAAGCACGTAAAAACGTTGAAAATGAAAGTGATTCTGTGCACGGTCCGAAAACAAATGGATGAAAAGCCCAAGAAACGACGTTCCTGGGAAGAAATGCAGGCTGAGATCGACGGGCTCAAAGAAATTATAGCTAAAACGAAGGTAAAAATCGAGTCACTCACCACAGAATGGAAAAGGAAAAAGGTAGGTGAAAATTCTATTTCTTATACTAACGCCAATAAAGAACCCGACGGAGAAATGCATGTGGTGGACGTTCACAGTGAACTCAAAGAAAGCAATTGCGTAGCTAACATTGCATGCGCTGAACCCGTCCGAAACTCTAACCATACCGACGAAAATTTAGAGTTTATGAGAGAAGACTTCATCACCGTAATTAGAAAAAGGAATCGCGAAAAACGCGAAAAAAATTCAAATCAATAATAATAATAAATTGAAAGAAAGTACGGAGAAGACTCTTCCAAATTCTCAAAATGCTTCTGAAAAGCATCTAATCTAATCTAACCTAATCTTCCTCAGTTCGTCGTATGGGAGAACATAAAAAAAGTATCAACCAAACCAAAACCAATCAATTATTAAATTTCAATATTATTCAAAAATCGAACAATAATTGTACCCTGAAATTAAAATCATTTGAAAGTCATAAATCCGCTTTAGAAATTCTAGGAAAGGCCGAATACCATAATTACACTTTTACAAGCAAACAGGTAAAACTCCAGATGACGGTACGGAAAGGATTAAGTGGTGACTGACGAAATAATGACAGAAATATCTAGATGCCATTTAGATTATGTAAAAGTAATAAACGTGAAACTTTTGACCACTAGGAGGTCCAGGGAACATAATTTACAATTACCAATATTTATCATACAGATAACATGAAATATTTAACAAGCCTTCAATATATCGACAACACGGCTGTATGGTTTGAAAAATTATTCAGAAACGGGCCAATACAATGTACGCGATGCCAACGGATGGGTCACGCTAGCGCAAACTGAGCTACCTTATCGCTGCGTCAGATGTAGTAAATCACATGAACCGGGAAAATGTCAAATCACGGAAAAGACAACACTAAACAAGTGATACTGTATCCTGTGCCGTAAAACTGGGCACCCTGCGTCATATAGGCAATGTCCCAGCAAGAACAAAGGTAATAATAACCAACCAAAGTCGGCGAATACATTGCAAGCAAAAAAGACAGTGGAACCCGATGTGCCCACAAAAATGCAAAAACCGCGAGAAATCACTAAGGTAGCGCCAGTCAAACCAGGCACTTCATTGGCGCAAAAATACAGCAAACGCCATACCAGAGACTGCGAAATCTGCGCCTATAGCAACCACGGCTCCAGTTAACTCATTCACTGAAATGTTTCAGAAGATGTTCGACTATGTGAATGAAATGAAAGATGAACTATCCCCACAAACAAAGGATGTTAAGGAGAATATATTTATTCAAAATTTTGAAGCAATTTCAAATGAATTAAATTAATTAGAACTTTTATTCATTATGTTTTGCTCCTTTCTTTATTTCGCAATGGCTAATATAGACAAAATGAATTTTGTCCAAGTGAATCTATGGCATTCACACACAGTTACAGGGGAAGTTCGGGAAGTAATAAAAGAAAAAAGCATAGATATAGTCCTCGCTCCAGAACCAGCCATACGCGAGAATCGCGTGTGTGGTTTTAGACTCGGCTGAGAAATCTTGGCAGATTCTTCGGAGAAAATATGGGCGGTGGTTCTAAGTTGTAGCTTGCGATAAACAGCTTGTTTAATCTCGCAACTCAGCACACCAATTTGTGCATGCGTAGAATTTAGGTCGGCCGATCTCTCCTTCTATGCGGTTTCAATGTACTTTCAGTGCGGAGATCCGCGGAAGGAGAAATTTGTTGACCATCTGGAATATATCCTCCACACGCTAAGGGATCGAAAAACTATTATTGGCATGGATGCAAACGCACGCTCGCAAATGTGGGGAGGCCTTCAATCGAACAAAATAGGCGACATTTTGACCGTAGTAATAATATCTAGCGGCGCGATCATATTAAATAAACCAGAACAAGGCCCAACTTACATCGGTAATAAGCGGGGGAAACCTTTTAGCGATATCACACTAGCGGCGCCACAAATATCTAACTCAATTGAAACTTGGCAACTCGTTCCAGAATGGATAACTAGTGATCACTGGGCAATTCTATTTACTCTGAAAGAACCCAAATAAAGCGTATAATGCAAAAAAAGCCACCACAACGAAACGCTTTAATACCAAAAATACCGATAGGGCCAAATTCGATAGGGTATCAGCAAAATCACTCCCTGAATCGAACCTCCCCACGTACGAAAATCCAAACGAAGAAGAAAATGGGGCTGAAAAACTGACGAATATTTTTAACGGAACATGCCACAAAACCATGCCACGCAAAAAGCGCTTTTTCAAATCTAGCCCTTGGTGGAATCAGGAACTAACAAGGCTAAAACGAAAAGTGAATCAAACTATAAGCCATTTTTACCGGGAAGAAAACGAACAAATTAAAAATGTGCTCAAAACACGATTTTGCGAGCAAAGAAAAATATACAAGAAAAAAATCAAAACCACGAAATATGAAAGATGGAAAAACTTTGTGTCCACCACCGGCAACAGTGATTGCTTTGGAATTATATATTAACTCCAGGCAGAAAACCTGACAGCAAACCAAGCGATATATACACTCCGCGACAGAACAACAGGGCAGTTCACAATCCTCGCCGCCAAAACTGCCAACAGAAAGCTCGAAACGCACTCGTCTGATTATAACCCGGAGATCGATGCCGCCAAACAGCGAGAAATCAGGGAAAACGCACAAAAAACAATGATTACAGAAGACTTAATCGAATTCAGTGAAGAGGAGCTCAGAACGGCTATAAGACACTTATCAAAGTAATTAAATACGCACTCAACGCCATTGCGCCGGGCTTACTAGATTTGTTAATTGCTTGTCTGAAATACGGTACTTTCCCCTCAAAATCGAAGCACGGCACACTACGAACCCTCCTTCAAAATAAAGGTGAAGATCCTTCAGATCTTAAATCGTACAGTCCTATTTGCCTATTATCAGTCCTAGGAGAAATTTATGAAGAATTAATAAGGGGCAGGTTAGATCAAAACGTGCTCACTGATGATTAAATATCTGCGCAACAATACGGCTTCGGGAAAGGTAACTCAACGGAAAACGCAATAGTATAATTCAGAAGGCTTATAGAAATAAACCAAAGTTAATACGTAATAGTAATTCTGTTCGATATATATGGGAAGCGTTCGACAATGTCTGGTAGCCGATCATACTAAGAAATCTGAAAGACAGCCAATGCCCTAAGAACGTATATAAGCTCATCCAAAATTATTTTAAAGACAGAAAAATAGGAATAGAATTAGGTAACGGAGAGCACATAATAAAATAAGCCACCCGCGGTTGCCCACAAGGATCGGTACCTGGACCTCCATTCTGTAACCCTTAGTTCAACGACCTAATAAATAAACTTGAAAATGTTGATAGGGACGGAGTAGTCGCATAAACAGACGACTTAGTAAAAGTATTATCCGGGAAATTATTAACAGAAATCGAAGGGGAAAACCAGGCGGTAATAACAAAAATAACGAAATGGTGTGCCACGATTAAATACAAGCAAGCGTAAAATAAAACTGAGGGACTAGTAGCTAAAATAACATGGAATCGCAAACCTCCCATTGACACGAAAACCGCACGTACCGATCGAAAAGCAAAGCCCGAGAAGAAGCCAACTCTCAAAAGACCACCAGTCTTCAAAATTAATAACTCCACCGTCAAATTCGAAAGAAGTTTACGCTATCTGGGATTACATTTTGAAAACGACCCCGAAATGCACACCCATACTAGACACATTCACACTAAAACCAGCAAAGTTTTTACCAAATTGAGAAGGCTCGCTCGGACTACATGGGGCTTGAATCACAAAACGGTAAAAACTTTATAGAAAACTGTCTTCGATCCTATTTCCACATACGCCGCGGCAGGATGGCACGATCTAATAGACTCGCACGATATACGAACTGTCAAATCAGCTCAAAGACACGCGCCCCTACATTGTACCTCAGCGTATAGGACAATATCTTCGGATGCTTTGAGCATTCTCTCGAACACACTTCCGAGTGACCTACAAATTGCGGAGCGTATTGCACATTATCAAAAAGAGCAAAATCAACAAATAAGATTCAAAAACACACATATTGAAGGAGCTGAAACACCAAACAAAACAAAGCGGATAGTCACAACTTTAGCTGAAACGTTCTGGAATGGGGAATAACAACTTTAGCTGAAACGTTCTGGAATGGGGAATATCAAGCGTCAGAAAAAGGTCGCCATTTGGCTGCCTTTTTCCCGGATATAAAATGAAGAAAAAAATTCGACATTACAACGAATCACTTTACGTCCCAGGTTCTCAGCTGGCACTGAAATTACAGTCCGTGAGTTGCTCGGCGCGCTGGACCCGGGTAGGATATGGCCAGAAACGGCTAGATTACTGATTCGTTCGCCAGTTGCAATCACGAGATTCTCGGCATTCTGCGGGGAGGCATTGCGGGGAGGCATTGCGGGGAGGCATTGCGGGGAAAAGAAACATACACTCAAAAAGGTCACTAGTGAAACCACCAATTACACAAACGTACATACACAAGGTGGAGTCAACAACTCTATTCCACACCAAACACGAATGGCAACATACAGCTAGAATAGTTGCCATCACAAACTCATCTCACCTACCTATCCTTTTTCGCTTCCTCTCCTACACAACAAATCTGAGCTCCAGCACAGGAGAGCTGGAGCCACCGCCATCTCGAGAGTTCGCGGCGCGTACAAGTCCATCTTGAACGGGGGAACTGCCCATAAAGGGGTTCAAAGGCCTTAGCGATAGCTGCGGCTTTCGAGAGGGTCTCCTTTGAGAGAGAGTGCAGCCCTAAGTGGGTAGTAAACTACATTTAAGGCTGAATATGACCACGAGACCAGAAGCGAACAAGTGCCGTGAGGGAAAGTTTAAAAAAACTTTGAAGAGAGAGTTCAAGGGTACGTGAAACCGATCAGGGGTAAACCTGAGAAACCCGAAAGGTCAAACGGAGAGATTCAATCGCGAACCGAATCTTCGAAGTGAAGTGTTGGAGTGACGGGTGACGTTCGCGTCGCCTGCGCCCTCCGCGTTACGAGCCGACTTCAGACGCGTGCACTTCCCCCCTAGTAGAACGTTTCGATCCGTTGGGTGCCGAACTACGGTCCGCAGTGTGGCCCACCAGCGCGGTTCGCCGTCGCTCTCGGACACGTGGTTATCCGACCGGTTTGCTCGACGGTTCACAGAAGGCGGGAGGCCACGACTTCAGTTCGCGTCTGGCCCGCAGCAAGCTCGTTCGACGTGTCGACGATCCGACCTGGCGCCGATCTCGGCCAGTGGCGGCAGTTCGCAGCTGAGTTCTAGGAGACCTCTTCGAAACGCCGATCGGCGACGCTATAGCTTTGGGTAATATCAGGACCCGGAGTCGCAAGGAGTCCTTCGGATCGTCCCGCATTCCCGGGGCGTCTTATTCTCATTACAAGAGGAGGCGCTCTAAGAGCGTACACGCCGGGACCCGAAAGATGGTGAACTATGCCTGGTCAGGACAAAGTCAGGGAAACCTGATGGAGGTCCGTAGAGTTTCTGACGTGCAAGTCGATCGTCGGAACTGGGTATAGGGCGAAAGACTAATCAAACTATCTATTAGCTCGTTCCTTCCGAAGTATCCTCAGAATAGCTGGCGCTGCTTGCGTAAGAGTCTCATCCGATAAAGCGATTGATTATGGGCAGTGGGGTTAAAACAACCTCAACCTATTTTCAAACTCAAAATGGGTGAATGAGTCCTCCGGCTTGCGAGAACGTGAAGCCGCGGGACTACGGATCAGAGTGCGAAGTGGGCCATTTTTGGTAAGCAGAACTGGCGCTGTGGGATGAACTAAATACCGATTTGAAGCGCCTAAATTGACGCTTATGGGATATCGTAAAATTCGTTGGTAACTTCAGACAGTAGGACGGTGGCCATGGAAGTCTTAATCCGCCAAGGAGTGTGTAACGACTCACCTGTCGAAGTTGCTAGCCCTGAAAATGACGTATGTATATGGTATATGGGTATATGAGTATGAGCACGACGCTGAAGCGTCGTGCTCATACTCAGTCGTCAGCGGCATGTGCGGTCGCCTTGTGCGGTTGCCTAGTGTGGCTATGAAGCCCCGACGAGTAGGAGGGTCGCAGTGGTGAGCGCAGAAGGACCGGCTGTGGGGCCGTCCGGAGGAGCTGCCTTCGATGCAGATCTTGGTGATAGTAGCAAAAACTCCAGCGAAGCCCTGTGGAGCTGAGGTAGAGAAGGGTTTCGTGTGAACAGCTGCTGCACACGAGCCAGTCGATCCTAAGCCCTAGCCGAAAGCCGATGTTGATTTGGCATTGTTAATCCTGCAACGAGCGCATAAGATATTACTCGCTAGAGTTATTTATAACGCTCTACGCGTCAATCACACCCGTCCGGACGAAAGGAATCCAGTTCCCATTCTGTAACTCGGCAGAGGAACCTTCATCTAATCGGGCCCTCGCTAGATAGTACGTTGGGGCAATCCAATAGAAACCCGGAGACGCTTCCGAGTAATCGTTGAAGAGTTTCATTTTCTGCATGAGCGTTCGAGTTCCATGGAATCCTCTAGCAGGGAGATATGGCTTGCAACGCGAAAAGCACCGCAGTTGCAGCGGTGTCCGGCTCTTCTCCTCGGACCTTGAAAATCCGTGGAGAGGGCCACGTGTAGGTGTCATGCCGGCACGTACCCATATCCGCAGCTGGTCTCCAAGGTAAGGGAAGTCGGCAAATTGGATCTGTAACTTCGGGATAGGGATTGGCTGTGAGGATCGAGGTGTGTCGGGCTTGGCAGGGAAGTGGGTCGCGGCAAACCTACCGGGCCTGGGGAGATGACTTATTACGCTTCGGCTTTTCGTCAGAACCGAGCTCGGTCTCGTGTCTTGACCTCCCGCGGACCTGTCAAGCTGCGAGACCCCGGAATTCCCGCAAGGGTGATTTGGATAATCTTTGTAGCCGCCATTTAACGGTTAGCTCAGAACTGGCACGCACCGGGGGAATCCGACTGTCTAATCAAAACAAAGCATTGCGATCGCCCCTGCGGGTGTTGACGCAATGTGATTTCTGCCCAGTGCTCTGAATGTCAACGTGAAGAAATTCAAGCAAGCTGGGCAAACGGCAGGATTTACTATGAGTGAAATCAAAAACGGTCAAACAAATAAGGGACCGCAGAGCGTATATAAGAGGTACGGCTGGAAAAAAGGAACAACAGTCCGCAAGAAATTCTAAGAGCGAATCGGAGGAGGGCGAGACAGTTACAGTCAGCACTCAAGACCTTTCTGAAGAAACCGTAATGGTTTTGTTTCTAATTTTATCTCAAATTGGAGAAATATTTCAATTCTAATGGAATAACGAAATTTAACTAATGACGTGTAATGAGATTAAATTATAGAAAAGGGTATTGAAGAAAATTACAATTGACACTACCTATTAATACCTACGCCTAGCTAGATCAGAGTCCATTAATTTCAGTTTGTGAGATCTTCTTCTAGAACCTAGGTCCTAGATATAGCCTCAGGAATAATACTCATCACTTCAATCAACTAGCTTTATTACAAGATCAATAGCAAAATCACAGTATCTGATTAATAATTTACTAACTCTAATCAAGGTAAATAATATGAATAGAATGAGTCTCAGATGAGATGAATTCAAATCACATAGTACAAATTCTCATTTTCAAATTATCTGAGCTTTTCAACAAACAGAAACTCAACGATAGAATTCTGTCAACAATTTAAAAGAATAAAAAAAGAATTTGATGATTGAGGAAAACACTCAGCTTTTAGGAATGATATTAATTCCCACGATGATTCGATTTGGTGTTTTATATCAAATTTCAGGTATTCATGTATCGTACAGCTTACAGTTTACTTATTTGGCTGAATCTCTTTCGCAACGTGACTGGCCTAGGTGGCAAGACTTTTTCCCCAAAAACGTGGTTACCCCAGACGTAAGATAACAATGTTTGGAATAAAGATAAAACCTCAAATATTTTGACGGTGCACAAAAAAAATCTATAACAATACCATATCTCTCGAATATATATTTTTAAAATGAACAGCATGAATTTGACTTACCCTTGGAATAGCAGATATCGATCTAGTTTAATTTACAAAAGAAAATTCGAAATCTATCCACTTGCTAATGGAAATGGTTGTCGAGGAAATCCGGCAAAATTACCGACTACTTATTCGCCTCAGACGATTGGAATTTATCCAGAAAATCAAGAAATACTTGATTTCAATTTCAGCAAATTTTTCACTCCAATCGCTGCAACACAGCTGCAATTAAATAACAAATGATTCCGAAGATTTCTATATGGAAAAGAGAAAGAATTTAATCAATTCCGAACTTATATAAACTCGGTTCTATCAAAATACTATTGACATTCAAAAAAAAATCATAAAAGAGCGACATTGTTTTCTTCACAACAATAAAGTGGAAACGAAACATAGAATGAGTTTCTGTTGTCCGTTCTCCCACAGAAACGAGAAACGATCTTTTTTCAAGTACCGATTTCACAATTAACCGGCGAACAACCTAGATCAATAGCAGCGACAGCTTACGGATATAACTATAATTTTCATTGTGTATCGTTAACTGTAGATTCCTAATTCGAATATCAAAACGTTTGAATATATACTTGATGAAATGAGATTGAATTATCAATAAAACTATGAAAACTGAGTTTAAAAGATATAAATGATTAATCCGAGAAATCGGACTGTTTTATACCTCCCTTGTTCCCCAAAAAAAACGTAAGATCTTTTTTTTTTTTCATATATTATATATATATATATATATATATATATATATATATATATATATATATATATATATATATATATATATATATATATATATATATATATATATATATATATATATATATATATATATATATATATATATATATATATAAGATCTTTTTTTCAATTTCTATAAAATATATATATATATATATATATATATATATATATATATATATATATATATATATATATATATATATATATATATATATATATATATATATATATATATATATATATATATATATATATATATATATATATATATATATATATAAAACTATGAAAACTGAGTTTAAAAGATATAAATGATTAATCCGAGAAATTGGACTGTTTTATACCTCCCTTGCCCCAAAAAAAACGTAAGATCTTTTTTTCAATTTCTATATATATATATATATATATATATATATATATATATATATATATATATATATATAACATTGATATCATTGTCTGATGATGCTATAGTATGTATATATTCTGGTAGATTGATATATTCTCATAACATTTAACGTTATCCTAATATATAATTACTCCAAGATATGTTTTGATTATAATCATTGCCTGGCAATGGCATTAATTACCGGTGGTGGATTTATATTTTTCATGAAATCAGTTTGATTGCATGAACAGATATATGGGCAACTCGTCGGGGTAAACCCTATTATATATATATATATATATATATATATATATATATATATATATATATATATATATATATATATATATATATATATATATATATATATATATATATATATATATATATATATATATATATATATATATATATATATATATATATATATATATATATATATATATATATATATATATATATATATATATATATATATATATATATATATATATATATATATATATATATATATATATATATATATATATATATATATATATATATATATATATCATAAACTATCACAATATAACTAATTATCTAAAGTTTTGTCTGATTTGAGTTGTGATACATGCCACACTCCTTTAGAATTTCCAGACTCATTTTCAACTTCATTAGTATTAATACCTAGTTTCCTTCTCACCTTATAAAGAACCACATATTTATCTCCGAGTTTTGCACTAAAGTCCTTTTTCAAGAGCCGATTTTAATCTTTCTTCAACAAAGGTTCTCAACTTCCGAAGTTCTACTACTTTTTCAGATTTCATTTGTTCACTATGTGCAGAATTTTCAACGATACTCGATACTATTTCTATCCTTTTCGATATCATAATCACTACCATTTATGATCATTTCCAAGCCAAAGTTCACTAAATAGAGTGTATACTGAATTACTTCATGTTTAGCAGTTCTATAAGCACAGCCAAGTTGAGCTAGGTATTTGTCCCATATTTTGTGAATTTTTCAATATAACTAGAAATCAAAGCAATTACACGGTTTGCTTTTCAGTAAAATTTGGTTCTGGATGATACAATGGGTTATAAAAAGGTTTTACGTTATACTGTTTTAATAGTTCACAGAACTCTTTGCTTTTGAATTGGACTCCGTTATCACATTTAAGCAATTCCGGGACTCCAAGTATAAGAAATACTTGTTCTTCCAACAATTCGACAATTGTTGAAGCAACGGCTTTACGAATTGAAAAAAGCAAACTAAATTTACTAAAATATTTACAAACTACAAGTACATGTTGGTGTCCTTTAGAACTACGTGAAATGGACCTATGAGATCTAATGCAATGTATTGCCAACATCTATTTGCTTCAGGTTTAGTTCCCATTTCCCCTGATTTGAGTTTCTGTTCAGGCTTATGCGCCGCACATATTCTACATTTATTCACAAACTAGGTAAAGTCTTGTTTTATTCCTGGCCAAAAGTAATTTGAATAGATTTTATGAAAAGTTTTGAAAGTTCCAAAATGTCCTCCTGAAATAGGATCATCATGATATTTACGTAATATTTCTTGACGACTTTCTTTGGGTAAGAGTTGTTTCCATGAACCAGCGTTGTTGAAATTTGTACTTATATTCTTGTATAAATACTCATTTCAGATGTACGAAAATTTGGAAAATTTAGTGGATCTTCCTAACTTGTGACAAAAGTTTAATATACCATGGATCATTTCTAGTAGGTGTATTAATTTCTGAGAGTTCGTAATTTTCGGGTATTGCTCTAGATAAACAGTCTGGAACATAATGATTTTTTCCTGGTCTATCTACGATTGAATAGTTATACAGTTGGAGCCATAAAGCTTATCGACCTAGTCTACCATGAGGATTTTTGAGTTTATTGAACCAAAGTAAACTATGATGATCTGTTATTACTGTGAAATGAGCAGCATTTTCAAGATAGCATCTAAGTTTTTCGACTGACCAAAGAATACTCAAGCATTCAAGTTCAGTAAGTAAAGAAAATTTTCGTTCTGATCGAGTCAAACTTCTGGAAAGGTAACACATAACGTGTTCTCTGCCGTTATCAAATGATATGGCCAGAAACGGCTAGATTACTGATTCGTTCGCCAGTTGCAATCACGAGATTCTCGGCATTCTGCGGGGAGGCATTGCGGGGAGGCATTGCGGGAGGCATTGCGGGGAAAGAAACATACACTCAAAAGGTCACTAGTGAAACCACCAATTACACAAACGTACATACACAAGGTGGAGTCAACAACTCTATTCCACACCAAACACGAATGGCAACATACAGCTAGAATAGTTGCCATCACAAACTCATCTCACCCACCTATCCTTTTTCGCTTCCTCTCCTACACAACAAATCTGAGCTCCAGCACAGGAGAGCTGGAGCCACCGCCATCTCGAGAGTTCGCGGCGCGTACAAGTCCATCTTGAACGGGGGAACTGCCCATAAAGGGGTTCAAAGGCCTTAGCGATAGCTGCGGCTTTCGAGAGGGTCTCCTTTGAGAGAGAGTGCAGCCCTAAGTGGGTAGTAAACTACATTTAAGGCTGAATATGACCACGAGACCAGAAGCGAACAAGTGCCGTGAGGAAAGTTTAAAAAACTTTGAAGAGAGAGTTCAAGGGTACGTGAAACCGATCAGGGGTAAACCTGAGAAACCCGAAAGGTCAAACGGAGATTCAATCGCGAACCGAATCTTCGAAGTGAAGTGTTGGAGTGACGGGTGACGTTCGCGTCGCCTGCGCCCTCCGCGTTACGAGCCGACTTCAGACGCGTGCACTTCCCCCCTAGTAGAACGTTTCGATCCGTTGGGTGCCGAACTACGGTCCGCAGTGTGGCCCACCAGCGCGGTTCGCCGTCGCTCTCGGACACGTGGTTATCCGACCGGTTTGCTCGACGGTTCACAGAAGGCGGGAGGCCACGACTTCAGTTCGCGTCTGGCCCGCAGCAAGCTCGTTCGACGTGTCGACGATCCGACCTGGCGCCGATCTCGGCCAGTGGCGGCAGTTCGCAGCTGAGTTCTAGGAGAGACCTCTTCGAAACGCCGATCGGCGACGCTATAGCTTTGGGTAATATCAGGACCCGGAGTCGCAAGGAGTCCCTTCGGATCGTCCCGCATTCCCGGGGCGTCTTATTCTCATTACAAGAGGAGGCGCTCTAAGAGCGTACACGCCGGGACCCGAAAGATGGTGAACTATGCCTGGTCAGGACAAAGTCAGGGGAAACCCTGATGGAGGTCCGTAGAGTTTCTGACGTGCAAGTCGATCGTCGGAACTGGGTATAGGGGCGAAAGACTAATCAAACTATCTATTAGCTCGTTCCTTCCGAAGTATCCCTCAGAATAGCTGGCGCTGCTTGCGTAAGAGTCTCATCCGATAAAGCGATTGATTATGGGCAGTGGGGTTAAAACAACCTCAACCTATTTTCAAACTCAAAATGGGTGAATGAGTCCTCCGGCTTGCGAGAACGTGAAGCCGCGGGACTACGGATCAGAGTGCGAAGTGGGCCATTTTTGGTAAGCAGAACTGGCGCTGTGGGATGAACTAAATACCGATTTGAAGCGCCTAAATTGACGCTTATGGGATATCGTAAAATTCGTTGGTAACTTCAGACAGTAGGACGGTGGCCATGGAAGTCTTAATCCGCCAAGGAGTGTGTAACGACTCACCTGTCGAAGTTGCTAGCCCTGAAAATGACGTATGTATATGTATGAGTAGCACGACGCTTCAGCGTCGTGCTCATACTCAGTCGTCAGCGGCATGTGCGGTCGCATTGTGTGGTTGCCTAGTGTGGCTATGAAGCCCCGACGAGTAGGAGGGTCGCAGTGGTGAGCGCAGAAGGACCGGCTGTGGGGCCGTCCGGAGGAGCTGCCTTCGATGCAGATCTTGGTGATAGTAGCAAAAACTCCAGCGAAGCCCTGTGGAGCTGAGGTAGAGAAGGGTTTCGTGTGAACAGCTGCTGCACACGAGCCAGTCGATCCTAAGCCCTAGCCGAAAGCCGATGTTGATTTGGCATTGTTAATCCTGCAACGAGCGCATAAGATATTACTCGCTAGAGTTATTTATAACGCTCTACGCGTCAATCACACCCGTCCGGACGAAAGGGAATCCAGTTCCCATTCTGTAACTCGGCAGAGGAACCTTCATCTAATCGGGCCCTCGCTAGATAGTACGTTGGGGCAATCCAATAGAAACCCGGAGACGCTTCCGAGTAATCGTTGAAGAGTTTCATTTTCTGCATGAGCGTTCGAGTTCCATGGAATCCTCTAGCAGGGAGATATGGCTTGCAACGCGAAAAGCACCGCAGTTGCAGCGGTGTCCGGCTCTTCTCCTCGGACCTTGAAAATCCGTGGAGAGGGCCACGTGTAGGTGTCATGCCGGCACGTACCCATATCCGCAGCTGGTCTCCAAGGTAAGGGAAGTCGGCAAATTGGATCTGTAACTTCGGGATAGGGATTGGCTGTGAGGATCGAGGTGTGTCGGGCTTGGCAGGGAAGTGGGTCGCGGCAAACCTACCGGGCCTGGGGAGATGACTTATTACGCTTCGGCTTTTCGTCAGAACCGAGCTCGGTCTCGTGTCTTGACCTCCCGCGGACCTGTCAAGCTGCGAGACCCCGGAATTCCCGCAAGGGTGATTTGGATAATCTTTGTAGCCGCCATTTAACGGTTAGCTCAGAACTGGCACGCACCGGGGGAATCCGACTGTCTAATCAAAACAAAGCATTGCGATCGCCCCTGCGGGTGTTGACGCAATGTGATTTCTGCCCAGTGCTCTGAATGTCAACGTGAAGAAATTCAAGCAAGCTGGGCAAACGGCAGGATTTACTATGAGTGAAATCAAAACGGTCAAACAAATAAGGACCGCAGAGCGTATATAAGAGGTACGGCTGGAAAAAGGAACAACAGTCCGCAAGAAATTCTAAGAGCGAATCGGAGGAGGGCGAGACAGTTACAGTCAGCACTCAAGACCTTTCTGAAGAAACCGTAATGGTTTTGTTTCTAATTTTATCTCAAATTGGAGAAATATTTCAATTCTAATGGAATAACGAAATTTAACTAATGACGTGTAATGAGATTAAATTATAGAAAAGGGTATTGAAGAAAATTACAATTGACACTACCTATTAATACCTACGCCTAGCTAGATCAGAGTCCATTAATTTCAGTTTGTGAGATCTTCTTCTAGAACCTAGGTCCTAGATATAGCCTCAGAATAATACTCATCACTTCAATCAACTAGCTTTATTACAAGATCAATAGCAAAATCACAGTATCTGATTAATAATTTACTAACTCTAATCAAGGTAAATAATATGAATAGAATGAGTCTCAGATGAGATGAATTCAAATCACATAGTACAAATTCTCATTTTCAAATTATCTGAGCTTTTCAACAAACAGAAACTCAACGATAGAATTCTGTCAACAATTTAAAAGAATAAAAAAAAAGAATTTGATGATTGAGGAAAACACTCAGCTTTTAGGAATGATATTAATTCCCACGATGATTCGATTTGGTGTTTTATATCAAATTTCAGGTATTCATGTATCGTACAGCTTACAGTTTACTTATTTGGCTGAATCTCTTTCGCAACGTGACTGGCCTAGGTGGCAAGACTTTTTCCCCAAAAACGTGGTTACCCCAGACGTAAGATAACAATGTTTGGAATAAAGATAAAACCTCAAATATTTTGACGGTGCACAAAAAAAATCTATAACAATACCATATCTCTCGAATATATATTTTTAAAATGAACAGCATGAATTTGACTTACCCTTGGAATAGCAGATATCGATCTAGTTTAATTTACAAAAGAAAATTCGAAATCTATCCACTTGCTAATGGAAATGGTTGTCGAGGAATCCGGCAAAATTACCGACTACTTATTCGCCTCAGACGATTGGAATTTATCCAGAAAATCAAGAAATACTTGATTTCAATTTCAGCAAATTTTTCACTCCAATCGCTGCAACACAGCTGCAATTAAATAACAAATGATTCCGAAGATTTCTATATGGAAAGAGAAAGAATTTAATCAATTCCGAACTTATATAAACTCGGTTCTATCAAAATACTATTGACATTCAAAAAAATCATAAAAGAGCGACATTGTTTTCTTCACAACAATAAAGTGGAAACGAAACATAGAATGAGTTTCTGTTGTCCGTTCTCCCACAGAAACGAGAAACGATCTTTTTCAAGTACCGATTTCACAATTAACCGGCGAACAACCTAGATCAATAGCAGCGACAGCTTACGGATATAACTATAATTTTCATTGTGTATCGTTAACTGTAGATTCCTAATTCGAATATCAAAACGTTTGAATATATACTTGATGAAATGAGATTGAATTATCAATAAAACTATGAAAACTGAGTTTAAAAGATATAAATGATTAATCCGAGAAATCGGACTGTTTTATACCTCCTTGTTCCCCAAAAAAAAACGTAACGTAAGATCTTTTTTTCATATTTATATATATATATATATATATATATATATATATATATATATATATATATATATATATATATATATATATATATATATATATATATATATATATATATATATATATATATATATATATATAAGATCTTTTTTCAATTTCTATATACAAAATATATATATATATATATATATATATATATATATATATATATATATATATATATATATATATATATATATATATATATATATATATATATATATATATATATATATATATATATATATATATATATATATATATATATAAAACTATGAAAACTGAGTTTAAAAGATATAAATGATTAATCCGAGAAATTGGACTGTTTTATACCTCCCTTGCCCCCAAAAAAACGTAAGATCTTTTTTTCAATTTATATATATATATATATATATATATATATATATATATATATATTGATATCATTGTCTGATATCATGATGCTATAGTATGTATATATTCTGGTAGATTGATATATTCTCATAACATTTAACGTTATCCTAATATATAATTACTCCAAGATATGTTTTGATTATAATCATTGCCTGGCAATGGCATTAATTACCGGGTGGTGGATTTATATTTTTCATGAAATCAGTTTGATTGCATGAACAGATATATAGGCAACTCGTCGGGGTAAAACCCCTTTTTATATATATATATATATATATATATATATATATATATATATATATATATATATATATATATATATATATATATATATATATATATATATATATATATATATATATATATATATATATATATATATATATATATATATATATATATATATATATATATATATATATATATATATATATATATATATATATATATATATATATAATATCTCATAAACTATCACAATATAACTAATTATCTAAAGTTTTGTCTGATTTGAGTTGTGATACATGCCACACTCCTTTAGAATTTCCAGACTCATTTTCAACTTCATTAGTATTAATACCTAGTTTCCTTCTCACCTTATAAAGAACCACATATTTATCTCCGAGTTTTGCACTAAAGTCCTTTTTCAAGAGCCGATTTTAATCTTTCTTCAACAAAGGTTCTCAACTTCCGAAGTTCTACTACTTTTTCAGATTTCATTTGTTCACTATGTGCAGAATTTTCAACGATACTCGATACTATTTCTATCCTTTTCGATATCATAATCACTACCATTTATGATCATTTCCAAGCCAAAGTTCACTAAATAGAGTGTATACTGAATTACTTCATGTTTAGCAGTTCTATAAGCACAGCCAAGTTGAGCTAGGTATTTGTCCCATATTTTGTGAATTTTCAATATAACTAGAAATCAAAGCAATTACACGGTTTGCTTTTCAGTAAAATTTGGTTCTGGATGATACAATGGGTTATAAAAGGTTTTACGTTATACTGTTTTAATAGTTCACAGAACTCTTTGCTTTTGAATTGGACTCCGTTATCACATTTAAGCAATTCCGGGACTCCAAGTATAAGAAATACTTGTTCTTCCAACAATTCGACAATTGTTGAAGCAACGGCTTTACGAATTGAAAAAAGCAAACTAAATTTACTAAAATATTTACAAACTACAAGTACATGTTGGTGTCCTTTAGAACTACGTGGAAATGGACCTATGAGATCTAATGCAATGTATTGCCAACATCTATTTGCTTCAGGTTTAGTTCCCATTTCCCCTGATTTGAGTTTCTGTTCAGGCTTATGCGCCACACATATTCTACATTTATTCACAAACTAGGTAAAGTCTTGTTTTATTCCTGGCCAAAAGTAATTTGAATAGATTTTATGAAAAGTTTTGAAAGTTCCAAAATGTCCTCCTGAAATAGGATCATCATGATATTTACGTAATATTTCTTGACGACTTTCTTTGGGTAAGAGTTGTTTCCATGAACCAGCGTTGTTGAAATTTGTACTTATATTCTTGTATAAATACTCATTTCAGATGTACGAAAATTTGGAAAATTTAGTGGATCTTCCCTAACTTGTGACAAAAGTTTAATATACCATGGATCATTTCTAGTAGGTGTATTAATTTCTGAGAGTTCGTAATTTTCGGGTATTGCTCTAGATAAACAGTCTGGAACATAATGATTTTTTCCTGGTCTATCTACGATTGAATAGTTATACAGTTGGAGCCATAAAGCTTATCGACCTAGTCTACCATGAGGATTTTTGAGTTTATTGAACCAAAGTAAACTATGATGATCTGTTATTACTGTGAAATGAGCAGCATTTTCAAGATAGCATCTAAGTTTTTCGACTGACCAAAGAATACTCAAGCATTCAAGTTCAGTAAGTAAAGAAAATTTTCGTTCTGATCGAGTCAAACTTCTGGAAAGGTAACAAATAACGTGTTCTCTGCCGTTATCAAATTGAGAAAGTACACTACCTAAGTCATAACTACTACTATCACATTGCAGAATGGATTCATAATTAAAATTTGGGCAAGATAGAATAGGGGCATTTATTGAACTATCTTTGAATTTTATGAATGCTTGTTCACATTCAGGTGTCCAATTAAATTTTAAATTTTTACGAGTTAGCTTAGTTAATGGTTCGACTGTCGTAGACAGATCAGTAAGAAACTTATGATACCACATGACCATACCTATTAAACGTCTTACTTCTTTTGGTGTTTTAGGACGCGGAAAATTGACAATAGCGCTAACCTTTTCAGGATCTACTGTTAATCCGTCTCTATTCATGGCATGTCTGAGAAATTTAAGCTCCGATCTACAAAATGAACATTTCTTTTTATTAAGAATCAAATTCGCTTCAAACAACCTGTTTAAGAATTTCTCCAATATGACTAAGTGAGAATCAAAATCTGATGTACAAATAACAATATCATCCAAATATGTAAATACTTTATTAGCTAACTCTGGACCAAAAAGTTGGTCCACTAATTTTTGACAAGTAGCAAGACCATTTTTCAAACCAAATGCTTATCTTTTGAATTGATTTAAACCACGACCTGGAATTGTAAAAGCAGTCTACTTTTTACTATTCTCTGCAAGTTTTATTTGCCAATATGCATTTTTCATGTCAAGTGATGTTAAATAGCATTACCTAAAGAGTGGAGAATGGTTGATAGGTGGGGTAACGGATATGCACATTTTTCTGTAACCGCATTATGTTCACGAAAATCAACTCAAAATCGATAAGAATTGTCTTTCTTAGGAACCTTTAAAATTGGGCTACTCCATCCACTATCAGAAGGTTCTAGCTTTGTCTAGTTCTAACATTTTATCGAGTTCTATTTAAATTTTTTTTGAACAAATGAACAGACAGGATAATATCCGGACTTAATAAATTGACTTTCAGTTGCAATTTCATGTTCTGCAACATCAGTGCATCCTAACGGAATATCTTCAACTGCTTCAAAGTACTTATCAATAATTGAATTTAATTTTTCACGTTGATCTAATGTTAGATCGTTTGATGTTTGGATAAACGAAGTTAAATCATCAATAGGATGTGTTTCATTTGCAGAATACCAGCAACCTTTTCTCAAATCCGGAATTATACCCATTCTAACCCAAAAAACTGTACCTAGAACTATATTGAGTCGTAAGTTAGGTAATACGTAAACATTGAAAACATGCGTTTTATCATGCAAATTGATTGGAATTGTGACATATCCAGAACACTTCATCTTTTGGTTTTTAGCTACTGTACAAGTTGAAATATTGTCAGTCAACAACTCAATACCTAAGTTATTTAATATCTGAAAAGTATGTTCATTAATGAATACTTGGTTTGCACCACTGTCCAACAAAGCTTTAATTTCCTTACCATAGATATTAACTGAAATGTAAGGGTGTAAGGGTATTCTCCTTCAGAAGATTTTTCATGGATATAAACAAGAACAGGTTTGTGTTTCTTATTGAAATTTTCTATTTCTGAAGTTTAACACTGAAAACTAAGTTCATTAATTTTACTAAGATCTGAGAATGAAATATGTTGATTCACTGACTGAAGATTTTGAATATCTGAATTATTACGACTATTAACCGATGAAATACCAGAAGTATTAGCTCGGTTAACACTTGACTTCTTATTCAGTTCAAATTATTACATTTTGGACATGCTAGTTTAGAGAAACACGAATTCCCACAAGGAAAACACCTCTTAGACTTGACTGTGCAGTTCTTCGCAAAATGATTAGGACCTTGACAACGGTAACAAACAATTTCAGTATTATCATTGGACGCAAAAGTATTACTAGGATTTCTGAACGAATATATCCTACTATTCCTTGAATTTGGAAAATTTTGGAAATTAGAGTGTGTATTTGCTGAAAACCTATCTCTACTTAATGATCGTTGGTTTCTGTCCCTACTTAAATATCTATTACTATTTTATTTGCTACTGAATCTATGAGATGTTTCGATCAACGAAATTTCTGTTATAACTATCAAATCTATTAGTTCCCGAAGAATTATCATAATAACGATTATCGAATTCACCACTACTTGAAAAATAAGGATTATGACACTGTGTTTCCGAACAAAATTAACGTTGTCAAGAATTATCTCTGGATCTAGATCTATAAGGACGTCTACTCCTACTATTACTTGTTGACCTATGTTCTCTCCGTTTACTCTCTCTATATCAACTATCTTTATCTCTATAATTACTATTGGCTCTATCTCTATTTTGACTAACATGTCTATTACTATTATGGCTATCATGACCGTTTCTATTTTGGCTATCCAAGGATTTTTCAGAAAATGTTACTTGCTCATCAATTTCCAGGTTATATAACTTCTTAACAACTGATTCACACTTATATCCCGGATCTGATTCAAAATATATTTTATTAGTCGACGGTGGTGCAAACTTTTTAATGGTACGTTTGATATCTTCTTGTTTTCTGCCTAGAAGATGAATTTAACTAGAGAATCAATGTCATCCCTCAACCCAAAAGTCATTTGATATTCTGGTCTGATTCTAGTTTTAATCAAATCTAACTTCATTTCCTCGCTCACCGAAAAAGATAAACGACCAAATAAAATTTTGCATATAAGCAACATAAATTGCAATATTTTCAAGTTGATCTTGAGTTTTAGCTTTAATTTGCCAAAAAATACCTGTATCACCATCTCTAAAAAATTCCTCCCTGAATAACGCCATCAATCCTTCCCAGTCTTGAACTTTATTTTTAATTGCTCTATAATAAATTGAAGCTTCACCTTCAAACATATCATAAGCACTTCTAAAAAGTAAACCCTTAGAAATATCTCTAGTTTTTACCATATCATTGATTCTTTCAAAGAAAGCACTTAAACTCATAGAATCTTTACTGCCTGAAAATTTTATATCAAGACTTTTGAAATTAGTTTTAGGATCTAATAAATTCAAGTTTTCTAACAAATTCACTACTTGATGATCAAGCATTGAGAGCTTAACTTTGAACAGATGAAGGTTTGTTTATTGGTGTTTTAGGTGTTGAAGACAATAATTCCTCATTCAATAAATTTTCTTACTCAAGTCTTATAGGGATATCAGATGTTTGAGGACCAAAAGGTTTTTCTATGGAAGATATAAATTAAGAAACAAGTGACATGACTGGGGTGAGAAGTTTAGACCTTAGTTCAATATTAGCTTTATCAGAAGAAACTTTAATATGTTCAGTACGTCCTAGAAGATGTGATAGTTCTGTCCCAATTTTACGTTGCATAGAACCTGTGAAAGGTTCTTTGAAATAAAGAGTAACTTCATCTAACTTTTCTTGACAAATATTAAGCTCATATGTTATATCAGTCAAAGGAATCATTTCAAAGGATTGACCTTCGCTCTCTAGTTTTAAGATACTTCTCAGCCTTTTACAAATATCCAACACATTTCCTTCAGGCTTTAAACCTCTAACTGAAATTCCATACTCAAGTTCATCTTTGACCAACCAATCAGGCTCTATTTTAAGCAAATTAGATGATGCCATTGTATAAGTGTTTAATGCAAATCAGACACTCAAAGAAGATAAGAAAAAATAAGCGCAAATGCAGACTTATACCCAAATTACAAAAAAATTTAGATATCAAAATTATTACTTGAGTTGAATTAGTGACTTATATTTACAAGTGTTCACAAAAAATCAATCGAAATAAGAATCTGAGATTGAGCAACTGCAAATTTCAGTGCAAAACCAGGTGACAAACAGTATACGCAGTATTAAGAAAAGAAACAGGGTATAATAACTTACTCAAAATTTGATAATCGTTTTACCAAAATCAATATTCTTCAAGTGTTTTCCTTCAAAAAAATGAGGGAAAGAAAAAAATTCCTCTTTGTGTTGACTTCACTCCACCAATGAACCTCCTTGTAGCTGACAATGTAGACTTTGATGTTTGGCGCCAAATATAATGGTTTTGTTTCTAATTTTCTCTATAATTGGAGAAATATTTCAATTTTATTGGAACTACGAAACTTAACTAATGACGTGTAATGAGATTAAATTGTAAGAAGGCTGGTCGAAGAAAATTACAATTGACACTACCTATTAATACCTATGCCTAGCTAGATCAGAGTCCCTTAATCTCAGTATGTGAGATCTTCGCCTAGAACCTAGGTCCTAGATATAGCCTTAGGAATAATACTCATCACTTCAATCAACAAGCTTTATTACAAGATAAATATCCAAAATCACAGTATCTGATTAATAATTTACTAACTCTAATCAAAGTAAGTAATACAAAAATAATAACTTAACTAAAAAGAGATTAACCACTAACAATAAAATGAGTCTCAGATGAGATGAATTCAAATCACATAGTACAAATTCTCAATTTGAAATAATCTGAGCTTTTCATGATACAGAAACTCAATGATACAAGTCTGTCAACAATTTAAAAAAATGAACAAAAAGAATTTGATGATTGAGAGAAACACTCAGCTTTTAGGAATGAGATTAATTCCCACGATGATTCGATTTGGTGTTTTATATCCGTTTTCTGGTATTCCTGTATCGTACAGCTTACAGGTTACTTGTTTGGCTGAATCTCGTTCGCAACATTACTGGTCTAAGTGGCAAGACTTTTTCCCCTAAAACGTGGTTACCCCAGACGTAAGATAACAAGGTTTGGAATAAAGATTAAAACTCAAATATCTTGACGGTGAACAAAAAAAATTTATAACAATACCATATCTCTCGAATATATATTTTTAAAATGAACAGAATAAATTTGACTTACCCTTGGAATAGCAGATATCGATCAAGGTTAATTCACCAAAGAAAATTCGAAATCGCTCCACCTGCTAATTGAAATGGTTGTCGAGGAAATATGGCAAAATTACCGACTACCTAAACGCCTCAGACGATTGGAATTTATGCAGAAAATCAATGAATACTTCATTCCAATTTCTGCAAATTTTTTACTCCAATCGCTACAATACAGCTCCAATAAAATAACAAATGATTCAGAAGATTTCTATATGGACAAGAGAAAGAATCTAATGAATTCCGAACTTATATAGACTCGTTTTTATCAAAAAACTATTGATATTCAAGAGAATTAATAAAAAAGCGACATTGCTCTTCCCAACAATAAAGTGGAAACGAATTATAGAATGAGGTACTGTTTTCCGTTCTCCCACAGAAACGAGAAACGATGTTCTTTTACGTACTAATTTCACAATTAACCGGCGAACAACCTTGATCAATAGCAGCGACACCTTACGGATATAACTATTATTTTCATTGGGTATCTTTAACTGTAGATTCCTTATTTGAATTTCAAACTGTTTGAATATTTACTTGACGAAATGAGATTGAATTATCAATAAAATTATGAAAATTGAGTTTAAAAGATATAAATGATTAATTCGAGAAATTCGACTATTACAAAACTCTATGTGCTGCTGGACCCCTGAGCCCTGAGAACGGCAAAAGTGGTTATCTGGAAACGAAGAAAACCTCTCTATTTTGGTCGAGAGGATTCCGGAAGCATACTGCGATCAGCCCGTTTCCGCAGATTTTCTGCAGCCTTGATACGGGTCTCTAGATATAAATCGGATTTCCGCAGGCCGAACTCGACGACATCCACAGTGACTTACTAAACACCATCAAGGAAAATAGAGCAGACGATATAACTCTCCTTGCAGAAAACAAGAGCAGCTGCTCGAGGCAATTGATGGTTACATCCTCCGGTAATGAGATCAGGTCTCTGGAGGCGGATAAACACGTAACGTACTTGGGAGAAAAAAATATCCCCTTTGAGTGATGAACAGGCATCTACCATTAAAGAATATCTCTCGACCGTCCTTGGTAGAGTTCAAAAACTGAAACTCAAACCTCCTCAGAACGTCAATCTAATAGTCAGGTTCATAATACCTCACTTCTTGCATACACTTGTCTGCCAGCCGCCTCAGTGACTACGCTAAGGGAATTCGATAGGGTCGATATGGCTATTCGAGTCACAATGAAAAGCATCCTTCATCTGCAGCAATCCCGGTGCGACAATATTTACGCCTCAAACAAAGAAAGAGGTCTCGGTTTACCCCATCTTGAACTGGTGGTCACAAAAGCGGCAATCAAAAACGGATTGAACTTCCTTCGCAGTACTTACCCCATCATCCAGCTGAATCTTGCATCAGGTATAGAACAGTGCCTTAGAAAACTCAGTAACTCGCTTAGAATAAACTGGCCATGCACAGTGAAGGACGTCTAAAATTTCAAGAACAGATCTAAGTAGGAAAACATTTCAAAGTGGAGTGCTGAAAACAAAGGGTAAAGCTGTTGAAACCTAGTCGATACATAACAACCTTGAAAATGCGTTCCAACCAGGTAGGGCTCAGAGTTCTGATGAGCAAAGCACGTCGTCAAATGGAGATATCCTGTCGTAAATGTGGCAGTCAACCCGAAATACTTAGACATGTGATAGGTTAGTGTAACGGATCAAAATCGATCTTATGATCCTAGAAGACCTGGAGGTTCGGGTTGACCACTTGTGCGTGGACCGTAATTCCTTCCGAAGCTCACATGCTGTTCGGTGGAGCTCGTGACCCATCTTAATAGTCGACGTGTTGTTCCTGTTCCCGTCTAATGCCTTTAACTCTTTCTCTTCGGCATTGGCGGCGCTCAGTGATAATGGCCGGCTGTACCTGACGTTACTATAGCTACCTTAGTGGCTTCGGGTGCGGCAAAGACTGCTGGTCGACAGCAATGATCACAGAGTAATTGAAAACATTGGTGAAGAGTTCCTACTCACGTACCAATTTGATCCCACTGCTGAGCTGTCCCTATCTACTGATTCTTGTCGTAGCTCTCGAAGCGGTCGTACATGCCTCGCTTGCTCTCCGCTTACTTGCGCTCTACCTCAAGTGTACCCGAATTTGTGCTCGCGGAGTGCAAAGTGATAGATTTCGTGATTTGGTTTTCGCCGACTTTATAATATCTCTAGACCTCTGGCACCAGCAATATCCAAAAGGAAACAAAGGGCAACTAAATACCGAGAAATTCAAAGAAAATTTCCAGGAAACCGGAAACAACTAGCCTCATAAATCATCGATGACACTGAGCCACTGGAAAGTATAGAGAGGCCCGATGACAACACAATAATGCGGTCATATAACGACAGCATGAACAAAGAATCCCACATCGATAATGAAGGCATCAAAGATCTGAATGCAGTAGAGAAAGATATATATAAACCAATTACTCGAGGAGATATTGAAAAAGCCTCAAAAAGGCAAAATCTAACAACGCAGGCAGAGATGAATAACACTGCTGCCTATGAAAAAGATACCAGCTATTGAGCTGGAACTACTTTTCGCCGGAATGCTCAAATCAAAGCAAGTGCCTAACTGCGTCAACGATAGTAATACCACGCTCATTCCCAACAAGAAAATAGACCTGAGGAACGTTAACAACTAGAGACCCATTACAGTATTCAGCATAATTCTGCGAACATATAATCTGATTATTGCTAGCAGATTGCAATCCATACCTCTACACCATCACCAAAGGGGCCTCATTAATATGGACGGAGTGTTTGCTAACAACTTGACGCTTCAGACAATCATAAAACGTAAAAGAAAGAACATCCAACCCTATGTCATCATCATGTTAGACATCAAAAAAGCCTTTGACACGATCTCTCACTACAGCGTTCAAAAATCTCTCCTGACAAAACCTGTGGATCAGAACACAGCCAATTATATCCAGGCAAAACACACTAGTGCCAAAACTAACATGAGCATCAATGGCCAAAAGCTAGGAGAGATAAATGTCAGAAGAGGAGTGAAGCAAAGTGATCCGATGTCCCCCGTTTTGTTCAATATGGTGATGAATGAACTTGTTGTAAAATTAAACAGCATGCGTGGGCTTACCTTGGGTCAGCACTCCCTCAGTTGTCTGGCATATGCAGATGACCTTGTACTTCTGGCTAATACATCACAGCAAGCGAAGCGGTCCCTGTAAAATGTGAAAAATTCTTCGACGCACGCAGCCTCCAACTCAGTGTGGACACGTGTACAGCTGTATCGACTGAAATGGTCCCAGCAATGAAAAATTTATTCGTTCACACTCACTCTATATTTACTTACCATGTTATTCCAATTAGACTAATAAAAGTTGACGATGAATTTGCCTACCGTGGGAACAAATATACTTTTAGCGGAATAACTAAATGTTTCATTAGAAATCTGGGAGATCAACCTACGAGAATGATCAAAGCACGGCTCAAGCCGCAGCAGAAGCTCAACCTGGTCAAAGTTTTCCTAATTCCAAGATACATACATTCCTTGCAGAATCCATCAATAAACAGGAATGTTTTGGATGCGGAAGATGAAGCTTTCAGATGGGCTGTAAGGAAAATACATCATCTGCCCACTCACATCCACAACGCTCCGCTACACGCCCCAGTCATCGAAGGAGGAATTGGTCTCTTTTGCTTCAGAGACAAGAGAGGAGCAAAGCAATAGAAGGCCACCATCCGGCCCTTGATGAAGTACTATCAGCCCCATAAGTCTGAAAATACAGAAAAGACAGACTCATTAAACCTAATGCCGCTACTAAATATGCCTGTGACAGAAAACAAACGAGCAATCTGGAAGCCTCATACAACGGCCGAGATATCACACCACAAAGCCTGCAATACCTACTAGAAAACAGCCCAAAATACTGGTCCGGCAACAACTATATCAAGGCCGTACAAATGAGAACAAACACTTCACACAGTAGGAGTAGCTTATAACAGGGGATGTGAAGGTATGTGTAGAGCAGATTGTGGAAGGAAAGAAAGTCTCAGCCACGTCTTGCAAAATGTCATCTGGTGCATTACGAACGTATCAGAAGACATAACTTCATTGTAAAAGGAATAAGAGGTACAGCAAGAAAACGTGGCTGGACAGTAACGGAAGAACCGCGAATTCGCACTCGCGACGGAATTCTGAAAAAGCCAGACCTCATATCCACCAAGGATAGAACTGTAATTATATCTGATGTCACTGCGTGTTGGGAAGCATCTGAGCCGTTAGGTTTTCAATAGCGTACTAAGGAGATCCACAGTTCATTGGGGTATAGAGAAACTCTATCCAAATTGTATTATCTATATCCGCCCGCTAGTAATAGGAGCTCAAGGGGGATGGTGCCTAGAAAATAAATACCTAGTCAATCAACTAGGACTTACCCACAGATATATTGAAGGCTTAATAGAGTCAGCTCTTCGTGGCGGCTGGATCATTCTTGAACAGTTTATGAAGTCCTTGTGGAGGATTAAAGCAGGTGGCAGAGTCTGAAGAAGAAAGGGAAAAAAATTACTCTAAAGCTGGAAACATCAAAGCTGAATTTTTTTACCCTTATGGACAGTTCTACAAACGCGGGTTATACAGTATGTAGTGAAGATTCGTGAATGGAAGTCATTATTCGTTTAAATTAATTTTTTACGTTTTTCGACTACTTACCTTGAGTGTTTTATGTTTGTTAGTTCCTTGCCTTCGTTGACATGAATTTAAAGGTTCTCACCCCGGCGAATAATGCCGTCATAACGTGTTTCATTATATTCACTGTATTGCATGCTTGTTTATGTCAATCATGAAGGCGGAGCTGGGTGGCCTGTGTAATAATTGTGTATAAGCCCCCAGTTGTACTTTCAAATGAAACCTTTAATAGCCAAATGCTTCGTCATCTTAATAGTGACGCGCATGAATGGATCAACGAGATTCCCACTGTCCCTACTTACTGTTTCTGTTCGTAGCTCTCGAAGTGGTCGGACGTGCCTCGCTCACTCTCCGCTTACCTGCGCTGTACCTCAAATGTACCCAATTTTGTGCTCCTGAAGTGCAAAGTGATAAATTTCGTGATTTGGTTTTCGCCGATTTCATTAATTCGTCGTGACTGTGAAAATGCGTGAAAACTGAAAATACTTAAAAATATTGGCAGCTAAACTATCCAAAATAAAAACACTTAAGAGAAAAGTGCAAAAACTCGCTAAATTGCTCATTTAACTTTATTAGGCTTCGGCCTAATGAAATTAAAAACACGGACTAAGGATTTAGCAAGTGTTGAAACAGTCAGTGCGATAAAGCGCGTAAAAAAGTTAAAAAAGAATGTGATACTGTGCACAGTTCCGAAAAGAATGAAGGAAAAGCCCAAGAAACGTCGATCCCGGGAAGAAATGTAGGCTGCGATCGACGCGCTCAAGGAAATTCTAGCCGACATGAAGGTAACAATCGAGTCATTCACCACAGAGAGGAAAAGGAAAAAGGAAAGTGCAAAAACTATTTCTTATACTAACGACAATGAAGAAACCGACGAAGAAATGCATATGTCGGCCGTTAACAGTGTAACAGTCCGATTTCTCGAATTGATCATTTATATCTTTTCACCTCAGTTCTCATAATTTTATTGATAATTCAATCTCATTTCATCAAGTAAATATTCTGTTTGAAATTCGAATTAGGAATCTACAGTTAACAATACCCAATGAAAATTATGGCTATATCCGTAAGGTGTCGCTGCTATTGATCTGGGTTGTTCGCCGGTTAATTGTGAGGTCAGAACTTGAAAGAAGATCGTTTTCTCGTTTTTGTGAGTGAACGTAAAACAGTAACTCATTGTATATTTCGTTTCCACTTTATTGTTGTGAAGAAAATAATGTCGCTTTTTTATCAATTCTCTTGAATATCAATAGTTTTTGATAGAACCGAGTCTATATAAGTTCGGAATTAATTAGATACTTTCTCTTGTCCATTTCGAAATCTTCGGAATCATTTGTTATTTTATAGGAGCTGTGTTGCAGCGGTTGGAGTGAAAAATTTGCTGAAATTGAAATCAAGTATTTCTTGATTTTCTGGATAAATTCAATCGTCTGAGGCGAATGAGTATATATATATATATATATATATATATATATATATATATATATATATATATATATATATATATATATATATATATATATATATATATACCATATCTATATATATATATATATATATATATATATATATATATATATATATATATATATATACTAGCTGACCCGGCAAACGTTGTTTTGCCATATAAATAATTTCCTAGTAATTTCTAGTGTAGACAAAAATAGCTTACTTATTGTAAGTATGTATGTATGTTAGAATGTGTATATTGTATGTATGTAAGAATGTGGTATATGCGTGAAATAAGCATGGAGCGCTGTGAACGATGAGGGAATATAAAAATAACAAAAGGCAAACATTATTTTTAAGGTATTATAATTTATTTCTTAAAATTATATATCATTAATTAAACAATTACGACAGTAACACTATTAAACAATATCAATCTCTTAATGCTATAGCGTGAACAATATTTTTTGTTAGTCCATCCTTAGCTAACACAAACAAACTGGATGGTTTACCCACTCGAGAGCATGCCACGTATAATTGTCCGTGTGAAAAACAGGGTGTTCTCAAATCTAATCCACAAACAGACATCGTTTGACCTTGGGATTTGTTGATAGTCATTGCAAATGCCAATCTAATCGGAAACTGAAGACGTTTGAATTGAATTGGCACATCTGTAGGTATAATAGGAATCCGTGGTATGAGTATATTTTCACCTCTGAACTTGCCATTTAAAATCCTGGCTTCGATCACGTTTGTCATTAATTTTTGAATGACTAATCGCGTACCGTTGCACAGCCGGGGCGGGTTCAAATTACGAAGCAAGATAATTGGAGATCCAACCTTTAATTGTAAATTATGTGGTGGCATGCCTGGCAAATCCAGTGAGTTCAAAAACTCTGTGGGAAATTTTACTGCTTCGCTGTCGTCGCAAACTGTATCAATAGATTTATATGATACCAAGTTCCCTGGCAACAACATTTGTATCTTCAGATTTAAATTGTCAACGTCTACATTTTTTGCCGCTAAAATCGCTCTTTCTGCAAGCCACTCATGATTTATGTACTGTGTGTGTACATCGGGAAATATTTGTTCAATGAGAGTATCTTGCGAATCAGCGATTGTGCAGAAATCGGTCGGTAATTTTACGTATCCAGTTTCATCTATAGCAACTTTTCCATCACCGATATCTAAAGTTGTTTTGAAAATGTTTCAGCGGATGGATCTTGAAGCATTTGAACGCGCATATTTATTTTTAGCTGTAATTTTCCAACATTACGCCACAATGGAGATGATTTTAAGCAAGCGTTGATCTCATCAGCGTATGTTGAACGTGGAATGACTGTAAGTGTTTGTCTGAAATCACCTGAAAGGACCAACAGAGTTCCGCCAAATAGTTTGTCACTGTTTTTAATATCTTTCAATGTCCTGTTCAACGCCTCAAGTGAATGTTTGTGTGCCATAGTACATTCATCCCAAATAATAAGTTTACACCGTTTCAGCACAGTGGCCATGGACGATTGTTTCTTAATGTTGCATACTGCGTCAGGGTTATTCTGAATATTTAGTGGCAGCTTAAATACTGAATGAGCTGTTCTACCTCCATCCAATAAAGTTGCTGCAATGCCCGATGATGCAACGGCCAATGCGATGCCATTATTTGATCGTATTTCAGCAAGAATTAGCGAAATAACGAATGTTTTGCCAGTTCCACCCGGTGCATCCAAAAAGAAGAACCCACCTTGTCCAGCTGAAACTGCGAGCATAATGCGATCATAAATGGTTCTTTGTTCCTCATTCATTAGTGGGACATTGCGGGCAACAATCGCTGCCATTTCTACAGTACTGTACTGCAGTTCACGATTCATTTCAGTATTCATTAAATCAGATGCAGTTCGATTTGGCGAATTCATACCGAAATTACTAAGTGGTAAGTTGGCAATGACAATGCAAAGATCCTCAATAGCAATCAATGCTTCATTGTACATTTCGTCGCTGAATGTTATGGTTAGTTCGTGGCACCGTATACGATGTTGATGCAATATATCATCAGTCATTGAATCTTTGTGATTTTCCCATAATATCTGTGCTCGGGCTGGGAAACATGTAGTCAACACTATAGCGAATAGTAGACGAATTTGTATTGCTGTACAGTTCAATGCAGCTTCAGCAAGCATGCATTCCCACTGGTTGTCGTCTTCCAGCAAGCCGAGTGCAAGGCATGCATCTTTATACGTTGGATATTGTTGCCCATTCACTTTACGTATATCTTGAAATGATAATGGGCCAGTAACATTAACCAACAACAGTCGAAGATAAAAGCACTCCGTGTGTCTTGGATTGACTGTAAATAATCGCCCCAAGGCGTTTGATTTAAATAAATTGAGACATGCAGCAACTGGTGAGCCTTGCTTGCGGGGCATCCATGTTTTTGTTTGAGTCCATGTGAAATAGCGTGGTACTTGTGAATAGAGTAATGTTCGTGCAAAGGCACCAAAATCATCCGCACGATTACACAATTCAAAAAATGCAGTGAGTGTAGTTTTAGGTGGATTTATTGCACGATCAATCGCTGTCTCGTTCGTGAAAAATACACGCTGACCGTTTTCAAGATGGATGGCTAACTGAACAACTGCTGGATCCCGTTCATGAATTGGAAAACCAAAGATACGCCAAGCAGCTTCATTGGAGCTGATGTACCGACCAATTTGGTAGAGCGTTATTTCATCGTTTTTATTCACTGGAGGAGCACTCACATTAGTATTTTCCACTCTAAACACAGCCATATCACTGCCTTTATAGACATACTTGTAAATGTATTTGATGCTCTTCACAGAACTGCAGAACTCAACATTAATATGAGCATTATATGTCTTGCTCAGCAGAGGCGAATATGGCACCACCAAACGATTGTCAATATCAATGTCTGTGTTGATGATATTTTAATAAATGATTGTCCGCCATTTTCAGGATTTCTTCGACGATATATTGGGTATCCGTCGACATTTGTGACCGTATCATTGGTAAAATCTTTAGGGAAATTTTTAGTACATTTTCCATCAGCCATGCAAGGCGATGAACTATTAAGAGTACCACATGGACCATGAATCATGTTTGTTGTAACAATATCAAACAGCAGTTGGTCAGTGGATGGATCTGGAATTTCCGCAGAAATGATGCTATCGATTTCTTCAGGTCGGATTTTGTCGATGAACCAAACCAAAATGTGTGCATGAGGTAATCCTCGCTTTTGCCACTCAACCGAATACATCCAGCAACGTGTGGGACCAAATACATGTGATTTAGTAATGAAACTTATTGAAGACTTCAACTTTTGTCTGAACACACGTGCTGTAATGTCATGGCGATGTATTGCATTTTGGCCAGGCAGTAGCAAAGATGTAATCTCTGGCCATTTTGGATTACATGTGAACGTGATAAATAAACATGGTCGTCCATATTCGCGCACGAAAGTCAGAGCATCCTGTATATATTCTTGCATATGACGTGGACTGCCTACGTACGATGATGGTAAAATGACATGGTTACCAATTTCGGCGACGTCGGCGTTGTTGTTGATAGCGTCTCGCAAATGAATGTACTCTTCCGCGCGCAGCTTTTGTTGATTATATCGTAAGTATCGTAGTCGTTCGCTCTCAATCTTCGCGTACATGTCGACCATGAATTGTTGACAAAGCTCACGACATCGTAAAATGACGTTGTCCAGGCCACGTCTAATCATTAATCGGTACGCATAATAATCCTTTGAGCTAACGTTCTTGTTTGTTTCAGCTCCTGTAATATTTGTTCATAAAAAATAATTTAAATTTATTACGTTCAATAATTTAATTGTTTTGTTAAATGATTAATGATCAAATTAATAATCAATGAAGTACCTGATACGGTATCTCGTTGTTTTATGTTTATGCAATATCCGTCTTGTCCCTTCCAGAATATTAGCGGATATTGGAGAGCGTCATATGAACGATGTGTGTCAGCAATGAACTGAAGATTATTATTTCTTCTACGAATCACAATTTCTCGTGCAGCTGTACAATCGCCAACCATGATTCCAGCAACATCATCAACAACGGGTGCATTGAATCTACGAATATGCTCTCCAGCTGGTGTTTTATCAGGATTAATGACGATAGCGTGATTATCGCTTTGTAATTGGTGCATATGTGATTTGAATATTTTCAACAACTCGTTGTGCTCGTTCAAAAGAGCATCTAGCTCGCTGACGATGCGCCTGGCATAAAGTGAATCAAGGTTATTATAATTACAACGTGCATTCACGCGATTGGCAAGTGCGCTTCCGGAATCCTCGCCGCCCATAAAGTAGATTTGTAAGAATTTATGTGGTTCGTTTGGCATTGGCAGCAGTGAGCCCATTTTATGATAAACTTGGCCTCTGATTTTGAATGTAGAATTGAATTGTTGACCATTTGCATTAGTATTTCGAACTATTTCTGTTGCTCCGAACGATGTCATTTGAAAGCATGAATTGAATCTTAGAATTGACTTCAGGAACACGTTAGAATCTGGATCCGTGCCGATAAGTAAGCCGTTCAATGGTTCAGGTGGTGTTTCAATTTCAGGTAGTTGCACTTTTCCTGACGCGCAACACATCCCAGCTGGCTCATTTTGAATTTCAGAGCATGACAATGCGGACATTCCTTGTCCATAGCACCAATTACCACTTTTGAATGAGCATAATATTCAATATCGGGCTCATACTGGAATGCTAGACGCAGGAATGAATCAGATATAAATGCTCGATGTACCTGTTGTCGTTGTTGGTCATTTGTTCTTCGTCTATTGACTGTGAAACGGCGTGATTGTCGTTGTTCTAATCTTCTGACTTCATTGCGTTCATCTCGTGTATCTTCTGGCTCTTCTTGATGCAATCGCGTCATTCTGACACGTGCATCAGTATTTTGTTGCTGGATTTGTTCTTCTGTTCCTTCGGATCTGCTATTTCGCAACTTTCGAGCTTTGCTTGTACTGCGGCTCAAATCAGCCCCTTTGCGTTTTCTTGGCATTGCTCACTGTACAAAACATACATAAATAGAATTAATTAAATTATTTAATGATGAAAAATGTTAAAAGTATAATTAGGGCCAGGATTTTTGCCGCAGTTTTGAAATGATTAGTATTAATTTATGAAATTATAACAAAAATATAAGTTTTATGGAAAAAATTTCAAACAAAAGTAAAAATTAAATTTTATGAAAACATTGTCTCTTATACTTTTTCATACAACCAATATTTCCATTGACATTTCAAAATAAAGATTCATAATGATTGATTTTTTGGAAACTGTGAAAATCTTAATTGTTCAATTACATTTTTAATAAAATTACATTTTATTAGATCAACAACATTTTCGATATAAATAAAAAAGTATACTTACAACACAAAATCCGTTGTTATTGAAAGCTCGTATCACGTGTTGAGTACTTTTGAGGTTATAAAATCACTTGATTAAGTAATCGTGAAAATACACTCAAAATTGATAATTTAATTATTATTATTGATAAAATAGGAATGATTAAAAGTTAATATGAGAGTTACACTGAGATAGCAAAATAATAATTGTCAACGTTACTACTACACTTGATGCATAAACA
This sequence comes from Cryptolaemus montrouzieri, assembly GCA_013387265.2. Lineage (NCBI taxonomy): Eukaryota > Metazoa > Arthropoda > Insecta > Coleoptera > Coccinellidae > Cryptolaemus > Cryptolaemus montrouzieri. Next base: position 35,588,256 of record JABFTP020000186.1, on the reverse strand, counting down.
ATAATGATGGCCGACAACTGTGTAGGAGTGAGAAAGAAAGGGACCGGCTTCGTTCTCGTCCCTACTCCTTGCTGTTTACTGGGTCAGAAGTGACACCTGTAGACATCTGGCGGGGATAACTAATTAAATGACGATTGATCAGTTTTCGACCGGAGAGGAAAAATGATTAAATTACTAAAATGGCTATTAAAAATAAGGGTTGATCGTAGAAGGGTGAAAATTGAGGATTGTATGTATTTTTGTATGTTGTATCATAAAAAAGAGAAATTAAAAATTTTGTCTAAAAATAAAATAAAAATTTAGGGGTGGACTACCCTAACATTTAGGGGATGAAAAATAGATGTTGGCCGATTCTCATAGATACCGGATAAGCACAAAAATTTCATCAAAATCGGTCAAGCCGTTTCGGAGGAGTATGGCAACGAAAACTGTGACACGATATATATATATATATATATATATATATATATATATATATATATATATATATATATATATATATATATATATATATATATATATATATATTCGAGAGATATGCTATTGTTATAGATTTATTTTGTTAACCGTCAGGATGTTTGGGTTTTCAACTTTATGCCAAACCTAGTTGTCTTATGTCTGGGGTAACCACGTTTTTGGGGAAAAATAGTCTTGCCACATAGGGCAGTCACTTTGCGAACGATATTCAGCCAACCAAATAAACTGTAAGCTGTACGACACAGGAACACCAGAAAACTGATGTAAAAGACCAAATCGAATCAACGTGGGAATTAATCTCATTCCTAAAATCTAAGTCTTTCTCTGAATCATCAAATTTTTTCATTTCTATCTTTTTCATTTGTTGACAGAGCTCTATTATTGAGTTTCGCTTTGTTGAAAAGCTCAGATTATTTTAAATTGAGAATTTGTACTTTGTAATTTGAATTCATCGCATGTGAGACTCATTTTATTGTGTGGTTGATCTTTATTCAGTTAAGTTATTTTATCTTGTATTATTCACTTTGATTGGAGTTAGAAACTTATTATTCAGATACAGTGATTTTGGATATTTATTTGTAATAAAGCTAGTTGATTGAAGTGATGAGTATGATTCCTAAGGCTATATCTAGGACCTAGAATCTAGACGAAGATCTCACATACTGAGATTAAGGGACTCTGATCTAGCTAGGCATAGGTATTAATAGGTAGTGTCAATTGAAATTTTCTTCGACCAGCCTTCTTATAATTCAATCTCATTACATCATTAGTTGAGTTTCGTAGTTCCAGTAGAATTGAAATATTTCTCTAATTTTAGAGAAATTTAGAAACAAAACTAATACATTTGGCGGCCAACATCAAAGTCAACATTGTCAAATGCAAGGAGGTCCATCAGCAGAAAGAAGTTCATCAGCAGAAAGAGGTTCATTGGTGGAGTGAAGTCAACATAAAGAGAAATTTTTTTCTTTTTCTCATTTTTCTTAAGGAAAACACTTGGAGGTTATTGATTTTGGTGAAATGCTTATCAAATTTCGAGTAAGTTAATGTACCATGTTTCTTTCCTTATTACTTCTTATACTGTTTGTCACCTGGTTTTGCCCTGAAATTTGCAGTCACTCAATCTCAGATTCTTATTTCGATTGATATTTTTTTTGTGAATACTTGTATATATAACTCAATATTTAGCTCAAGTCATAATTTTGATCTCTATTTTTCTCTTATCATTTCGGTATATGTCTACATTTGCCCTTATTTTTCCCGTCCTTATTGAGTATCTGATTTGCATTAAACACTTATTCCATGGCATCATACAATTTACTCAAAATAAAGCCTGAAAGGTTGGTCAACGATGAACTTGAGTGTGAAATTTCAGTTAGAGGTTTTAAGCCAGAAGAAAATGTGTTAGATCTTTGTAAAATGCTGAGAGGTATCTTAAACTAGAGAGTGAAGGTCAATCCTTTGAAATAGTTCCTATGATTGATATAGCATCTGAGCTTAATTTTTGTCAAGAAAAGTAAGACGAAGTTACTCTTTACTTCAAAGAACCTTTCACAGGTTCCGTACAACGTAAAATTAGAACAAAACTAGCACATGTCTAGCACTAGGTCGTACTGAACATATTAAAGTTTCTTCTGATAAAGTTTAAAATGAATTAAGGTTTAAACTTCTCAGCTCAGTTATGTCACTTGTTTCTAAATTTATATCTTCCATAGAAAAACCTATTGATCCTAAAACATCTGATACAGCTATAGAACTTGAGTTAGAAAATTTATGGAATAAGGAATTGTTGTCTTCAACACAAAAACACCAACAAACAAATCTTCATCTGTTCAAAGTCAAGCTCTCAATGCTTCTGTTCCTGATCAACAAGTAGTGAATTTGTTAGAATACTTGAATTTATTAGATCCTAATACTAATTTCAAAAAACTTGGTATGAAATTTTCAAGCAGTAAAGATTTTATGAGTCTAAACGCTTTCTTTGAAAGACTCAAGGATATGGTAGAAGCTAGAGTTATTTCTAGAGATTTATTTTTCAGAAGTACTTATGATTTATTTGAAAGTGAAGCATTAATCTATTATAGAGCAATTAAAAATAAATTTCAAGACCGGGAAGGCTTGATGGCGTTATTCAGGGAGGAATTTTTTAGAGATGGTGATACAAGAATTTTTGAGCAAATTAAAGCTATATCTCAAGGTCAATCTGAAAGTATTGCAATTTATGTTGCTTATATGCAAAATTGATTTGGTCTTTTGTCTTTTTCGGTAAGCGAGGAAATGAAGTTGAGTTTGATTGAAACTTTAATCAGACCAGAATATCAAATGACTTTTGGGTTGAGGGATGATATTGATTCTCTAGACAAATTGAACTTTTTAGGCAGAAAATTAGAAGATACCAAACGTACCATTAATAATTTCGTACCCCCCTCGGCTAATAAAAAATATTTTGAATCAGATCTGGGATATAAGTGTGAATCATTTATCAAGAGGTTAGATAACTTGGAAATTGGTAAGCAAGTAACATTATCTGAAAAAAATTGGATAGCCAAAATAGTAATGATAGCCATAATGGGAGTCAAAATAGTCATAGTAGTCAAAACAGATATAGAGCCAACAGCAATTATAGAGATGAAGAAAGTGGATATAGTGAGAGTACACGTAGAGAACATAGGTCAAGATCAAGAAGTATTAGTAGGAGTAGACGTTTTTATAGATCTAGATCCAGAGATAATTCTAGACAACGTTATTATTGGGGAGGTAAGTAACAGTCCGATTTCTCGAATTAATCATTTATATCTTTTCAACACAGTTTTCATAATTTTTGTGATTATTCAATCTCATTTCATCAAGTAAATATTCAGTTTGAAATTCGAATAAGGAATCTACAGTTAACGATACCCAATGAAAATTATAGTTATATCCGGAGGTGTCGCTGCTATTGATCTAGGTTGTTTGCCGGTTAATTGCGAGGTCAGCACTTGAAAGGAGATCGTTTTCTCGTTTCTGTGGGAGAACGGAAAACTGTAACTCAATCTATGTTTCCTTTCCACTTTATTGGTTTGAAGAAAATAATGTCGCTTTTTATTAATTTTTTTGAATATCAATAGTTTTTTGATAGAACTGAGTCTCTATATGTTCGGAATTCATTAGATTCTTTCTCTTGTCCATTTAGAAATCTTCGGAATCATTTGTTATTTTATTGGAGCTGTGTTGTAGCGATTGGAGTGAAAAATTTGCAGAAATTGAAATTAAGTATTCATTGATTTTCTGGATAAATTCCAAACGCCTGAGGCGTTTAAGTGAGCGGTAATTTTGCTGGATTTCCTAGACAACCATATCAATCAGCAAGTGGAGAGATTTCCAATTTTCTTTTGTAAATTAACCTAGATCGATATCTGCTATTCCAAGGGTTAGTCATATTCATTCTGTTCACTTTAAAAATATATATATATTCAAGAGATATGGTATTGTTATATGTTTTTCTTGTTCACCGTCAAGATATTTGAGTTTTCAACTTCATGACAAACCTTGTTATCTTACGTCTGGGGTAACCGCGTTTTTGGGGAAAAGGTCTTGTAACCTAGGGCAGTCACGTTGCGAACGATATTCAGCCAAACAAGTAACCTATAAGCTGTACGACACAGGAATACCAGAAACTGATGTAAAACACCAAATCGAATCATCGTGGGAAGTAGTCTCATTCCTAGAAGCTAAGTGTTTCTCTGAATCATCAAATTTTCCTTTTCTTCCTTTTTTAATTGTTGACAGAGCTCTATCATTGAGTTTCGCTTTGTTGAAAAGCATAGATTATTTTAAATGGAGAATTTGTAGTATGTACTATGTTAATCTTTTTTAGTTAAGTTTTTTTTTTTTGAATTATTTACTTTGATAAGAGTTAGTAAATTATTAATCAGATACTGTGATTTTGGATATTCATCTTGTAATAAAGCTAGTTGATTGAAGTGATGAGTACCTAAGGCTATATCTACGACCTAGGTTTTAGACGAAGATCTCACACACTGAGATTAAGGGACTCTGATCTAGCTAGGCATAGGTATTAATAGGTAGTGTCAATTGTAATTTTCTTCAACTAGCCTTTTTATAATTACATTTCATTACATGTCATTAGTTAAGTTTCATAGTTTCAGTAGAACTGAAATATTTCTCCTATTTTAGAGAAAATTAGAAACAAAACCTTTACAAAAATGAACTCAAAGAAAGCAATTTCTTGACTAACATTGCATGCACTGAACCCATCGGTAACTCTAACCATAACGACGAAAATTTAGAGTTTATGGAAGAAGACCTGAATACTATAATCAGAGAAAGAAATCGTGAGAAACGCGAAAATTTCAAAACAATAATAATAATAATAAATTGAAAGAAAGTACGTAGAAGAATCTTCTATAGCCTCAATATGCTTCTGAAAATCTTCGAAATCGTCGTCAGATCGTCGTATGGGAGAACACAAAAAACGTATCAAAAATTTAAATCTAATAATATATCAAATTTCAATATTATTCAAAAATCGAATAATAGTTGTACCCTGAAATTAAAATCACAAAACCATGTCATGTAAAGAGCACTTTTTCAAATAAAGCTCTTGGTGGAATCCGGAACTCACAAGGCTGAAACGAGAAGTGAATCAAACTAGCGCCATTTTTACCGAGAAGAAAACGAACAAATTAAAAATATGCTCAAAACATGATTACGCGAGCAAATAAAAGCATACAAGAAAAAACTCCAAACCGCGAAATATGAAAGTTGGGAAATACAGATTTTTCATTTCTTTTTCATATCGGAGTGCATACACTCGCTTCGTTATGTATTTTGCGGGATATTCATTCTCGTAAATTCAATCCCTCATATGTACAGGCTGTCTATCTGGTGTTGACGTCAGATAAGTGTATCCAGTTTCAATTTTTTTATCGATTGTGATTGCGAATATTCCCCTATAATTTTATCTTCAATAGTAAATATACAGGCTGTTCCTATATTTAATTAATTAGTTTGATTGTTTTGATTTAATCAACCTTATTATGGATTATGAGATGAAGCCCAACCATTTACTCATTGGAGAACTAAATTATGAGTTAAGAATTCAAGGTGTCACATCAGAACGCGATCAGGATGTTAAACGAAAAATGCTGGGACGTTTATTGGATAAAGAACGACGTGGCCAAGTTCAGAATTTATTAGATCCTTCTTATGTTTCTGCAACCGAAAGGGATGACATTGAATACGCGTTGTTGTCGATTAGACAATTGATTAATGAATTCGAAGGTACAACTTCGGACTCGGTTTATAAACGAGTTAAGTCTCGGTTGGCTCATATAACAAGTCGGGTACAGCGTATGCCAATAGATGCAGAGGTAAATGATCATGAACAGCGAGATTTCAAAAACGAATCCTACGCTACGTGCATAGAGCTGGATGCAGAGTTGCATGAACGCTTCCTACCGTCGGTTGCAGCTGTATTACCAGATCCTAGCCAAGCTTCGACTAGCACCCAACAATCTATACTAAATGTACTTAATAGTCAATTGTCGCATTCATTTCGTTCAGTTCCAATTGGTGAGTGAAAAGAATATTTTGACGGAGATACCAAGAACTTACCACGCTTCTTGGAAAATGTCCAGGAGCTTATGCAAGCTCGACGCGTGAGCAAAGCAGAACTTTTCACTTCGGCGCGTGATTTATTCATAGGCAATGGTCATTATTGGTATAAGAGAAATAAAAATAAAGTCACTGATTGGGATTCTTTAGTTGCTGCCTTGAAGTCGGATTTTCCAAATGGGGATGAAGAATTATGGAAAAAAATTAAAAACCGGAGACAGCTTCCAACTGAAAAAATTCCAATTTATTTTTCCATTATGGACACTTTGTTCAATCGTTTGAGTAGACCCCATGTAGAATGCACGCAAGTTGAATGGATCAGAAAACTTTCACTCCCTGAATACAAAAAAGCTATTGCTATAGCCGAATTTGAGACAGTTGACGATTTGTATAAAGTAGTAAAAAGACTGGAAAATGACGATTTCTTAGAATTAGACGCTTCCTCTCGTAAAAATAGTAAGCAATCAGGTGCTCTTCTAGAACCAGAATTGTATGGTATTCATGACTCTAAAACATCTATATCGAATTAAAGTAGCCATGATAAACAAAATTCATTTGATAGGCCTACTCCATCAGTTTCTGCAGTTGAGTCAGGCTCAACAAAACCAATCACTTGTTGGAATTGTTCTGAAAGCGGTCATAGGTACAGTAGTTGTGAAGAAAAGCGCACAGGAAAATTCTGCTATCGTTGTGGTTGCAAGAATGTGACTATGTGACTGTGAATGTGAAGTGTTCGGGAAACGGTAACCGAAGGTGAAGCGTTGTACCCCAACCTTACCTTTCAATATTTTGGGGTCTAAAATGAAAATCAAAATTTTAGTTGATAAGAAAACTGAAGTTAGTTCTCATTCATTATTGAAATCATGTTTTTTTGATAAAGATTCGTGGAAAGTCTGGCTCAATCATGTTTCAGAATTCTATAAAAATACAATTCCTCGTCCATGTCAAGTTTCCCCGGTTTTAGTTAGAAAAGTTTCAGATAACAGACCTTATTTTCGAGTGAAGATGGTCAATAGAAGTGTTGTTGTATTGCTCGATTCCGGCTCTAACATGTCAATTGTAGGTTTTAGAGGTATGACTCATCTCAGATAATTGAACCTAGAGATAGCATCTTCTCGAACTAAATTTGTAAACACTGCTGATGGAAAAAAGCAGGAAAATGTAGGAACTGTTTCTCTTCCGGTCATTATCGACAATGTCTTGCATTTACTCAATACTCTAGTTGTTCCGTCTTTAACACACGAATTTATATTTGGAGCTGATTTCTGTTAGAAATTCTAAGTTAAAGTTGATTTTCGAAATAACGTTTGGAATGTTTTTGGTTTAGACTCTTCACTTATAGAAGTGATATCTCTAACAAATATTGCAGAAATATCGGATGAAATCTCGGTTGATAAAGATTTGGATCCGCAGCAAAGAGAAGTAGCTAACATGGTTGTCGAATTATTCGATGTACTTCGTAGCGACGAAAGGTTAGGGCGAACAGACAAAATTCTTATGAATATAGACACAGGAGATACAAAACCATTTCGACATAAACAATACCCTATGTCGCCGTACATGTTGAAAATTCTTAATTCAGAATTAGACAATATGTTGAAACTGGGAGTAGTGGAACAATCCATGAGCCCGTGGTGTAGCCCTGTATTGCTAATCAAAAAGGCTTCAGGAGAGCATCGATTCTGTTTCGATGGACGTAAGTTGAACGCTGTTACTAAACGCGATTCCTACCCTCTGCCACGTATTGACAGAATACTTACTAGTTTAACTGATGCTAAGTTCATATCGAGTATTGATCTTCGTCATTCGTTTTGGCAAATACCGTTAGATGCGGAGTCCAAAGAAAAGACTGCCTTTAGTGTGGCTGGTCCAGGATTATTCCATTTTAACGTAATGCCGTTTGGGCTTTCCAATAGTGCTCAAGTACAACAACGTTTGGTAGACGTATTTTTCGGTCCCGAATTTGAGCCTAACATTTTCGCGTATCTTGACGATATCGTGATAGTCACGAATAGTTTCGAAGAACATGTCCGTTTACTGAAAATTGTAGTTTCGCGCTTGAAAGAGGCTAACTTGACTATTAATCTTAGCAAATGCAAATTCTTCGAAAGGTCGTTGAAGTACTTAGGTTTCGTTATTGACGAAAATGGACTTCGGACAGATCCAGAAAAAAATTCATGTATGGTAAATTTCGTTTAACCGAAAACTAGTACCGAAATCAAGCGTTTCATTGGCCTCTGTTTTTGATATCGACGTTTTATCGAAAATGTCAGTACTCTCATATCACCAATCAGTGACCTTTCAAATGGGAAAAGGAAGCGCCAATCTATCATCTGGACGCCAGCAGCTGCTAATGCATTCAGGTGCATTAAAGAAGCTTTAATTTCATCCCCTATATTATCGTCTCCGAATTTTGAGCTTCCGTTCACAATTCAGTGTGATGCGTCGGATACCGGAATTGGTGGAGTGCTTACGCAGGAACATGAGGGCGAAGAAAAAGTTATTGCGTACGCGTGCAGATCTTTTTCACGAGTCACAACGTAGTGATGTAATTCTTAGTTGTCATGATCCGCCTACCTCAGGCCACTTTGGTTTTTTTAAGACATTTATTCGTGTGCAAGAACACTACTACTGGCCGAAAATGAGGAACGACATTCTTTAATACGTTCGTCGCTGCAAAACTTGCGATGCGCAGAAAATGTTCAACCAGCAAGGTTTGGGACTTATGGGAGATGAAAAAAATGTTAAGTTTCCGTGGCAAGTGATTGCTGTTGATCTCGTTGGTCCTTTTCCCTGATCTTCGAAAGGAAACACTTATTTGTTGGTAGTTGGTGATTGGTTCAGCAAATATACACTCATTCACCCATTGCGTCAAGCCACCGCAAATTTGATAGTGAGATTTTTAAAAAATGAGGTGTTTCTGAAATTCGGTGTGCCACAGTTCATTTTATGCGACAACGGTACTCAGTTTGCGGGTCGTGTCCTGAAACAACTAACTACCAGCTATAACGTTCAAAAGATCTGGTTCACCGCCCTATATTCTGCGCAGTGTAATTTTGTAGAGCGAAACAATCAAACTGTAGGAACAACTATTAGGTGTTATATAGAAGGACTTCAACATCTTACCGCTTGGGATAACGAAATTACAAAAATCGCACATGCTATAAACACAGCAAAGCATGAGGTTACGGGGTATTCTCGTCATTCTTAAATTTTGGCCGACACGTTCCACTCAGTGGAAATTACCATGGTTGAGTAGAGTCGACAGCGGATATAGAGTTGATACCTGGTGACAGGGGTACATACGCGTCAGAACTAACTCACCTCACTGAGATTTTCGCACAAGTTAGGGGAAGGCTTCATCATGCCTATCAACGAAACGTTCACTCTTACAATTTTCGAAGGAGACAATTTCACTTCAATATCGGTGATTAGGTTTGGCGTCGAAATAAACTACAGTCCGATGCTGCAAGAAAAATTTCAGCTAAGTTAGCAGATACGTCCTTTGTACTGTGCGCAAAAAAGCGTCTAATGTTTGTTATTTCCTTAACTCTACTGATGGTTCGGATTGCGGAAAGTGGCATATCAAAGATATTAAGCCATATTTTGGTTCGAACTCGGGCGTCTCTGTTGGTTAGACAACAAAATTCTGAATTAATTTCAACAAAATCACTGTTAAGCAGGATTTGATCATGAATTTTAGTCATTAGTTTTCCCTAGCATAGTTTTATAGTACGTAAGATAAATTAGAATTAGATAGGTTAGATTGCTCAAAATATTTCTATCTGAACATCCTAGTTTGATTTCCCGATTATGACACTCGCCCAAACAATGACTTACCGATTATGACTCCTAAAAATAGGCGTATAGCACGCGTAGATGCCTAACATCACACTTCACGTTCAGAAAATATTTTCCTTGAAAATATTTTATTTTCGGAGGGGGGAAGTGTAGCATTCAAAAATATAATAACAAAACTATTTATTATTATATTATAATACATCTGAAATGAACACTTAAATAAATTAAATCAACTACGTCGCATGTATTTTCGCATTATTTCGCGATACGAAAATGTCCTGAACGTCTCGAATGAAAACTGAAAAAGAAGAGTTCTCGAATGAAATTTAAATCTGTAATTGTTGGATATGGATGTGATTTCTACTCTCGATATAATTTTGTGTCCCTCTATAAGAATGATGGCGATATACAATTCAAATTTAATTAATTTCCACCTGAAAGAAAGAAGTAATTTAAATATGTGACACCGAATGACCTGCCGCTTTCGATTCGTAAAGTAAGTTTTTTATTCCCTTGGGAGGATGCATGAATCTTGAGGAGAGGCACCGGAAGGGGTCAGTGAAAATTTGTCGCTCTGAGAGACATTTCACGTTATCATATATATCTGAATACGAAATATCGTTCGAATTATATCGAATCATCTATAGATTTTACCTCCATAGTTTCTTATAGAGTAAATATCCTATCGTATATCGCCAAACCCTCTTGAGGTGAGTTTTCCAACATATATTTATGAATCTTTCGTCTTCATTGACTCAAATCGAGATCACATTCACATATCTAACTTTATTGGATTTTTTTCTGGGGCCCGTCCATAGCTGATGGTCTCGAAATACCACTGACTACCTACAGTCGAGGTATATCCATTCCATCTTCCTGCAATCGAGGAAGTACAAATTAATTTCGAATTGTGGAAGTTTCTACTACCGAGAAGTTAAACTTATCTGAGGTTGCCATCCAATATGAATAAGGCCAGTATACTCCATTTTGATTTCTAACACCTGCTACGTTATCCAACGTTATATTTATCTACGTATCAACCTACCAAAGTACCACACCAACCCTCTGAAATATCATAAATTTGAGTTAGATTTTGGTAATTCCTATCATTGTTTTGAATAGATATAAGTACTAACCTTCTTTTCATTATAATAGTGATATTATATAAGTGTTTCCTTTCAACTTTCAAGAGAACATCGAGCATATTATTCACCTCACTGAATATACGTAAAGTACGTATTATCGTATACAATAATTTCTCAGTTTTTTTGTAACATTCATTACGTAAGTGAGATTTCTTTTTAAACTGAGTGGCGTCCAAATTTTGAATAAACAGGCCTTATTAACATCCACGATTCTATTGCTCTCCGGCGTACAGCAACCAATGGCAGTGTACAAGTTATAAAGTGACAAGAATTCAAAAGGCTTATAGAAAAAAACCAAAGTTAATACGTAATAGTAATTCTGTTCGATATTTATAGGGAGCGTTCGACAATGTCTGGTGTCCGATCATACTAAAATATCTGAAAGACAGACAATGCCTTAAGAACATACATAAGCACATCCAACATTATTTTAAAGACAGAAAAATAAGAATAAAATTAGGTAACGGAGAGCACATAATAAAAAAAACCACCTGCGGTTGCCCACAGGGATCGGTACTAGGCCCTTCATTCTGGAACCTTCACTTCAACGACCTAATGAATAAACTTGTAAATGTTGAAGGGGACGGAGTAGTCGCATATGCAGACGACTTAGTAAAAGTAATATCTGGGGAATCGCTAGCGAAAATCAAACAGAAAAACCAAGCGGTAATAAATATAATAACAAAATGATGTGCCGCGACTAAACACAGGCTAGCGGAAAATTAAACTGGGGGACTAGTAGCTAAAATAACATGGATTCTCAACCACCTATTGACACGAACTCCGCACGTACCGATCGAAAAAGGAAGCCCGAAAAGAAGCCAACTCTCAAAAGACCGCCAGTCATCAAATTTAATAACTCCGCCCTCAAATTCAAAAACAGTATACGCTATCTGGCAGTACATTTTGAAAACGAACTCAAAATGCACACCCATACTAGACCCATTCACACTAAAACCAGCAAACTTTTTAGCAAATTGAGAAGACTTGCGCGTACTACATGGGTCTTGAATCACATAACGGTAGAAACTTCATTTAAAACAGTCTTCGATCCCATCCCCACATACGCCAAGGCGGGATGGCACGATCTAATAGACTAGCACGACATAAGAACTCTCAAATCAGCTCAAAGACACGCGCTCCCAGCTTATACCTCAGCGTATAGGACAATATCTGCGGATGCTTTATGCATGCTCGTGAACACACTTCCGATTGCACTACGAATTGAGGAGCGTAGTGCACATCATCGAATACGTCAAAATCAACAAATAAGGTTAAGAAACACCCAAATTGAAAGAGCTGAAACATCATACAAAACAAAGCGGCTAGTCAGAACTTTAGCTGAAACGTTCTGGAATAGGGAATGGCAAGCGTCAGAAAAAGGTCGCCATTTGGCACTCTTTTTCCCGGATATAGAAAGAAGAAAAAATTGCGACAATACATCAAATCACTATACGTCCCAGGCTCTCAGCAGGCACTGAAATTTCAGACAATACTTACACAATAGACACATCATACAAAATCACACATGTATATGTGGAAACCAACATGACACTGTTATCCACTTTCTCCTAGAATGCCCCCTGCACGCGGTGCTCAGTGACTCTCATTGCGGGAAAAAGAAACACACACTCAAAACATTCACCACTGAAACCACTAAATACACAAACAAACATACACATGGTAGATCTCACAACTCCACTCCACACCACTAGTATAGTTGCCATTATACATTCATCTCACCCACCCATCCCTTTTCCTTCCTCTCCTTAACAACAAATATGAGCCCCGGCACAGGGGGGCTGGAGCCACCGCTACGAGGTTCCCTGTGAGCACAATACGATCGGGGATCGTCCACTGACATATTGTGGCTAAGTGCTCTTCGCAACACCACGCAGCGAAGAATTGGGTTTTTCCAAGCCCGTCTCCTTGCAAGGGTGAAACGGATGGTTGAGATCTTATTTCTCTTAGAGTTTATGGTCAACGTCGCTTGTTGACAAGACAATGAATGTCTCTACCTACTATCTAGCAAAACAAATGCCAAGAGAAAAATTAGCAGGAAAAAAAGACACTGTTGAGCTTGACTCTAGGCTGGCACTATAAGGAGATATGAGAGATGTAGCATAGGTGGGAGATGGTTCCATCTACAGTGTTATACCACTACTTTCATCATTTCTCTACTTACTCGGTAAGGCGGATCGCGTGCGCCGTTCACTAACAAGGCGGCGACTGTCACGGTGTTTTCGAGCCAAGCGCGTAAAGCGGCGTCCTGGCCTTCGTGCCAGCCGCGTTCCGTTGTCGTTCGTTTGCACGAGTGGCATGGTCATGGTCGCGTTGCGTTGTTTCGATGTCGAAACTCTGAATTGTCTTTACATGACTTACGTACCTGACAGGTTTCCACGTTACGATCTGTTAATACTCAGCCCTCGGCTTTGGGATTCGTCTTGTCGAATTTGACAAGACCACGGACGGAACGGAGCGATAGGTTGTAATGGTTATGATTCTAATTTCATCTAAAATTGAAGAAATATTTTAATTCTACTGGAAGTAAGAAATTTAAATAATGAAGTTTAATGAGATTCAATTATTGAAAGGCTAGTTGAAAGAAAATTACAATTGACGGTACCTATTAATACTTATGCCTTGCTAGATCAGAGTTCCTACATCTCAGTGTGTGAGATCTTCGTCTAGAACCTAGGTCCTAGATATAGCCTTAGGAATAATACTCATCACTTCATTCAACTAGCTTTGTCACATGATAAATATCGAAACGACAGTATCTGTATCAGAAGAGATGAACTTAAACTACAATACAATTTTCAAAATTTTCCATTTAATATAATCTGAGCTTTTCAACAAATTGAAACTCAATGATAGAGCTCAGTCAACAATTAACGAAGAAAGAAGAGAAGAATTTGATCATAAAGAGAAACAATTAGCTTCTCAGGAATGAGATCAAATCCTACGATGATTGGATTTGGTGTTTTACATCAAAAACTATTGATTTTCAAAAAAAACTAATAAAAAGCGAAATTATTCTCTTCACAACAATGAAGTGGAAACGAAACATATAATGAGTTACTGCTTTCCGTTCTCCCACAGAAACGAGAAAACGATCTTCTTTCAAGTACTGACTTCATAATTAACCGGTGAACAACCTTGATCAATACCAGCGACACCTTACGGACTTAACTATAACTTTCATTGGGTATCATTACCTTTAGATTCTTGATTCAAATTTCAAACTCTTTGCATATTTAACTTGATGAAATGAGATTGAATTATTAATAAAATTATAAAAACTGAGTTTGAAAGATTTGATTGATTAATTCGAGATATCAGACTGTAGTAGTAGCTTATAGCAGAGGCCGTGAAGGTATGTATAGAGCAGGTTGTGAAAGGAGAGAGAGTCTCAGCCACGTCTTGCAAAATGTCCTCTGGTACATAACGAACGTATCAGAAGACATAACTGCATTGTAAAAGGAATAAGGGATACAGCAAGTAAACGTGGCTGAACAGTAACGGAAGAACCGCGAATTCACACTCGCGACGGAATTCTGAAGAAGCCAGACCTCATATCCACCAAGGATAGAACTAGAATTATATCTAATGTCACTGCGTGTTGGGAAGCACCTGAGCCGTTTGGTACTCAATACCGTACCTAGGAGATCCACAGTTCATTGGAGTATACAGAAACTCTATCCAGATTGTATTATCTATATCCGCCCGCTAGTAATAGGAGCTCAAGGTAGATGGTGCCTAGAAAATAAATAACTAGTCCACCAACTAGGACTTATCCACAGATATATTGAAGACTTAATAGATACAGCTCTTCGTGGCGGCTGGAACATTCATGAACAGTTTATGAAGTCTGTGTGGAGGATCAACGCAGGGGGCAGAGCCTTAAAAAGAAAGGAAAAAAAAAATACTCTACAGCTGGAAACATCAAAACTGAATTTCTTTACCCTTATGGGCAGTTCTTCAAACGCGGGTTATACAGTATGTTGTGAAGGTTCGTGAATGGAGGTCAATATTCGTATAAATCAATTTTTCACCTGTTTCAACTACTTACCTTGACTGTTTTATGTTTGTTAGTTCCTTGCCTTCGTTGACATGAATTTAAAGGTTCTCACTCCGGCGAATAATGCCGTCATAACGTGTTTTATTATATTCACTGTATTGCATGCTTGTTTATATCAATCATGAAGGCGGAGCTGGGTGGCCTGTGTAATAATTGTGTATAAGCCCGCAGTTGAACTTTCAAATGAAGCCTTTAATGGCCAAATGCCTCGTCATCTTATTAGTGACGCGCATGAATGGATTAACGAGATTCCCACTGTCCCTACCGACGAAGAAATGCATATGTCGGCCGTTCACAGTGTAACAGTCTGATTTCTCGAATTGATCATTTATATCTTTTCAACTCAGTTTTCATAATTTTATTGATAATTCAATCTCATTTCATCAAGTAAATATTCTGTTTGAAATTCGAATTAGAAATCTACAGCTAACGATACCCAAGGAAAATTATAGTTATACCCGTAAGGTGTCGCTGCTTTTGATCTGGGTTGTTCGCCGGTTAATTGTGAGGTCAGAATTTGAAAGAAGATCGTTTTCTCGTTTTTATGGGAGAACGGAAAACAGTAACTCATTTCGTCTCCATTTTATTGTTTTCAAGAAAATAATGTCGCTTTTTTATTAATTCTTTTGAATATCTATAGTTTTTTGATAGAACCGAGTCTATATAAGTTCGGAATTCATCAGATTCTTTCTCTTGTCCATTTAGAAATCTTCGGAATCATTTGTTATTTCATTGGAGCTGTGTTGCAGCGATTGGAGTGAAAAATTTGCAGAAATTGAAATTAAGTATTCATTGATTTTCTGGATAAATTCCAATCGTCTGAGGCGTTTAAGTAGGCGGTAATTTTGCCGGATTTCCTCAACAACCAATTCAATTAGCTAGAGGTGAGATTTAGAATTTTCTTTTGTAAATCAACCTAGATCGATATCTGCTATTCCAAGGGTCAGTCACATTCATTCTGTTCATTTTAAAGATATATATATATATATTCGAGAGATATGGTATTGTCATAGATTTCTTTTGTTCACCGTCAAGATATTTGAGTTTTCATTTTTATGCCAAACCTTGGTATCTCACGTCTGGGGTAACCACGTTTTTGGGGGAAAAGTCTTGCCACCTAATGCAGTCACGTTGCGAACGATATTCAGCCAAACAAGTAACCTGTAAGCTGTACGACACAGGAACACCAGAAAACTGATGTAAAACACCAAATCGAATCATCGTGGGATGTAATCTCATTCCTAAAAGCTAAGTGTTTCTCTGAATCATCAAATTTTTCTTTTCTACCTTTTTTAATTGTTGACAGAGCTCTATCATTGAGTTTCGCTTTGTTGAAATGCTCAGATTATTTTAAATTGAGAGTTCATCAAATTTTAAGTAAGTTATTGTACCCTGTTTCTTTCTTTATTACTGCTGATACTGTTTGCCACCTGGTTTTGCACTGAAATTTGCAGTCACTCATTCTCAGATTCTTATTTCGATTGATATTTTTTTGTGAATACTTGTATATATAACTCAATATTTAGCTCAAGTCATAATTTTGATCTCTATTTTTCTTTTGTCATTGGCGTATAAGTCTACAGTTGCCTTTATTTTTCTTATCTTTCTTGAGTATCTGATTTGCATTAAACACTTGTACCATGGCATCATCCAATTTACTTAAAATAGAGCCTGGAATGTTGGTAAAAGATGAACTTGAGTATGAAATTTCAGTTAGAGGTTTAAAGCCTGAAGGAAATGTGTTAGATCTTTGTAAAATGCTGAGAGGTATCTTAAACTAGAGAGTGAAGGTCAATCCTTTGAAATAGTTCCTATGATTGATATAGCATCTGAGCTTAATTTTTGTCAAGAAAAGTAAGATGAAGTTACTCTTTACTTCAAAGAACCTTTCACAGGTTCCGTACAACGTAAAATTAGAACAAAACTAGCACATGTCTAGCACTAGGTCGTACTGAACATATTAAAGTTTCTTCTGATAAAGTTTAAAATGAATTAAGGTTTAAACTTCTCAGCTCAGTTATGTCACTTGTTTCTAAATTTATAGAGCGAAGTTCAATCCTTTGAAATAGTTCCTATGACTGATATAGCATCTGAGCTTAATATTTGTAAAGAAAAGTTAGATGAAGGTACTCCCTATTTCAAAGAATCTTTCACAGGTTCTGTACAACGTAAAATTAGGACAAAACTAGCACATGTTTTGGTCGTACTGAACATATTTAAGTTTCTTCTGATAAAGTTTTGAATGAATTAAGGTCGAAACTTCTCAGCTCAATTATGTCACTTGTTTCTAAATTTATATCTTCCATAGAAAAACCTATTGATCCTAAAACATCTGATATAGCTATAGAACTTGAGTTAGAAAATTTATTGAATAAGGAATTATTGTCCTCAACACCTAAAAAACCAACAAACAAATCTTCATCTATTCAAAGTCAAGCTCTCAATGCTTCTGTTCCTGATCAACAAGTAGTGAATTTGTTAGAAAACTTGAATTTATTTGATCCTGAAACTAATTTCAAAAGTCTTGGTATAAAATTTTCAGGCAGTGAGGATTCTATGAGTTTAAGCGCTTTCTTTGAAATAATCAATGATATGGTAGAAGCTAGAGTTATTTCTAAAGATTTACTTTTCAGAAGTACTTATGATTTATTTGAAGGTGAAGCTTTAATCTATTATAGAGCAATTAAATATGAAGTTCAAGACTGGGAAGGATTGATGGCGTTATTCAGGGAAGAATTTTTTAGAGCAGGTGATACAAAAATTTTTGAGCAAATTGAAGCTATAACTCAAAGTCAATCTGAAAGTATTGCAATTTATGTTGCTTATATGCAAAATTTATTTGGTCGTTTGTCTTTTTCGGTAAGCGAGGAAATGAAGTTGAGTTTGATTAAAACTTTAATCAGACCAGAATATCAAATGACTTTTGGGTTGTGGTTTGACATTTATTCTCTAGACAAATTGATCTTTTTAGGCAGAAAATCAGAAGATACCAAACGTACCATTAATAATTTTGTACCCCCTTCGGCTAATAAAAAATATTTTGAATCAGATCTGGGATATAAGTGTGAATCAGTTGTTAAGAGGTTAGATAACTTGGAAATTGATAAGCAAGTAACATTTTCTGAAAAATCCTTAGATAGCCAAATTAGAAAGTGTCATGATAGCTATAATTAGAGTCAAAATAGTCAAAGTAGTCAAATAGAGATAGAGCCAATAGCCATAATAGAAATAAAGATAGTGGATATAATGAGAGTAAATGGAGAGAACATAGGTCAAGATCAAGAAGTAATAGTAGGAGCAGATAGATAGATAACTTGGAAATTGATAAGCAAGTAACATTTTCTGAAAAATCCTTGGATAGCCAAAATAGTCATGATAGACATAATAGTAGTTAAAATAGTCATAGTAGTCATAATAGAGATCCCGATTGCATGCTCGAAATGTTATTTTCTAATGAAGCAGCCGTGAAAAATAAATAAAAAATAGAGTTATTTCTGATATCTCTATTAGTAATACTTGCTTATTCAAATTCATTGCGTATTCACGGAAATTATGACACCCGATCCGCTCACCGTCCGTCCTGTCTAACGATACTGATTCCTTGTGCGTACGGTGCACTTCGGAAGTCCTCGCCTCCAAGCCACGTTCGAATGACGCAGACATCGGCCGGGAAATCCAAAAAGGAGCCTTGAAAAATATATAAAAAAGAGTAATATATGACATTCCTATTAGTAATAGTTCCTTATTCGAATTCCGTACGTATTCACGGAAATTGAATCTAATCTAACCTTTCTTAATGCCGACTAGTACACTTCGGCAATAGTAAGGTCCGCCCCTTGATTGATCTTGCCTACCACAGATATCGGGAAACATGTCGCCCGGTCCGCTCTCCGCCGTCCTGCCTAACATACGGCATACGGTGCACTTCGGAAGCACTCGCCGCCAAGCCGCGCTCGATTGGCGTAGACATCGGCCGGGGAAAATTATTATACGAGACACTTCGGACGGTGAAAATCCGGAAGATTACTTGTCGACCTCGCCACATCCTTAGTAGGCGGGCCGCTAGGGGTTCGACACGTCGAATCGGGCAACCGATTGATGACCTCGATGAACCTGAGCAGTGCCGTCACCCTTGAAGCTGGCCATTTTTCGTGGCAGACTCCGAGAGCGAGATCGCGGTCAACTCGGACTCTAACGAGTTAGATGGCCGTCAAGCGATCACACGTAAATATGGGCCGACCCGAGCGGTCGGCCGTCAACTCTTGCGACCGCTCACCTCTTTCTGAGCGAGTTTATGTCTGTGAAATAAAAACATCGCTCGAATCACCGTGTCGTAGACATCATCGCATGTATAACGAAGGGTCGAGAATATGATGGAAAATTAAAACGCGGGACGACCGGACAATCGTACATTCGTCCCGCATGGTCGAATGGACGTTAGTTCGTCTATGCGACCGAAATATGGAACTGCTCGCACGGACGCGCCCTGGTTAATCCTGCCAGTAGTCATATGCTTGTCTCAAAGATTAAGCCATGCATATGTCAGTAAAAGCCAAATTAAGGTGAAACCGCGAAAGGCTCATTAAATCAGTTATGGTTCCTTAGATCGTACACACATTTACTTGGATAACTGTGGTAATTCAAGAGCTAATACATGCAAACAGAGCTCCGACCGGAAACGGAAGGAGCGCTTTTATTAGATCAGAACCATTCGGTGGCGGGTCCGCCCGTCATCATACAATTTGGTGCCTCTGAACAACTTTAGGCTGATCACACGGTCTCGTACCAGCGACGCATCTTTCAAATGTCTGCCTTATCAACTGTCGATGGTAGGTTCTGCGCCTATCATGGTTGTAACGGGTAACGGGTAATCAGGGTTCGATTCCGAAGAGGGAGCCTAAGAAACGGCTACCACATCCAAGGAAGGCAGCAGGCGCGCAAGTTACCCGCTTCCGGCACGGGAGGTAGTGACAAAAAATAACGAAACGGGACTCATCCGAGGCCCCGCAAGCGGAATGAGTCAACTCTAAATCCTTTGACGAGGATCAATTGGAGGGCAAATCTGGTGTCAGCAGCCTTAGTAATTCCAGCTCCAATAGCGTATATTAAAGTTGTTGCAGGTAAAAAGCTCGTAGTCGGATTTGTGTCTCGCGCCGCCAGTTCATCGTTCGCGGTATCAACTGGCGTGTCGCGAGACGTCCTCCGGCGAGCTTACCTCGTAAGGGCGGCCCAACTCAATCCTGCCGCGGTGCTCTTCACTGAGTGTCGAGGTGGGCCGGCAAGTTTACTTTGGGCTAATTAGAGTGCTTTAAGCAGACTAAAACTTCGCCTGAATACTGCGTGCATGGAATAATGAAACAGGGCCTCGGTTCTATTTTGTAGGTTTTCGGAACCCCGAGGTAATGATTTACAGGAACGGATGGGGGCATTTGTATAACGACTTTAGAGGTGAACTTCTTGGATCGTCGCAAGACGGACAAAAGCGAAAGCATTTGTCGAAAACGTTTCAATTGAACAAGAACGAAAGTTAGTGGTTCGAAGGCGATCAGATACCACCCTAGTTCTAACCATAAACGATGCCAGCTAGCGATCCGCCGACGTTCCTCCGATGACTCGGCGAGCAGCTTCCGGGAGACCAAAGCCTTTGGGTTCCGGGGGAAGTATGGTTTCAAAGCTGAAACTTAAAGGTATTGACGGAAGGGCACCACCAGGTGTGGAGCCTGCGGCTTAATTTGACTCAACATGGGAAACCTCACCAGGCCCGGACAACAGATGGATTGACAGATTGAGAGCTCTTTCTCGATTCGGTGGGTGGCGGTGGATGGCCGTTGATAGTTGGTGGAGCGATTTGTCTGGTTAATTCCGATAACGAACGAGACTCTAGCCTGCTAACTGGGCGTATTAGACATCCTAAAGGCCCGCTGACCTTCGGGTCGGCGCGGTTTTCACTGTCTGCGTACATTATTTTCTTCTCAGAGAGACAGGCGGCTTCTAGCCGCACGAGATTTAGCAATAACAGGTCTAAGATGCCCTCAGATTTTCTGGGCCACACGCGCGCTACACTGAAGGAATCAGCGTGTCCTCCCTGGTCAAGCGACTAGGGATTGGGGCTTGCAATTGTTCTCCATGAACGAGGAATTCCCAGTATGCGCGAGTCATAAGGTCGCGTTGATTACGTCCCTGCCCTTTGTACACACCGCCCGTCGCTACTACCGATTGAATGATTTGGTGGGGTCTTCGGACCGGTACTCGGTGGCGTTTCGACGTCGCCGATGTTGCTGGGAAGATGACCAAACTTAATCATTTAGAGGAAGTAAAAGTCGTTACAAAGTTTCCGTAGGTTAATCTGCGGAAGGATCATTAACATGTATTACGTATGTGCTCTCTAACCAGAGACTTACAAAAAACACAGTTTGAGGTATCCGTTCGATATCCACACTCATCGTCGACCTACGACGCAGGGATACGTGAGGCCCTTTAGTCGTCGGCCAGACGTCGTCGGACATGAATCATCCGATCGACTTGGCTCAGACGATCGAGTTGAGACTAGGGATCAGAGTGCCAAGTAGGCCGTTTTTGGTAAGCAGAACAGGCGCTGTGGGATGAACCAAACACCGAGTTAAAGCGCCAAAATCGACCTTTATGGGATACCATGCAAAGCGTTGGTGACTTAAGACAGCAGGACGGTGGCCATTGAAGTCGGAATCCGCCAAGGAGTGTGTAACGACTCACCTGCCGAAGTTACTAGCCCTGAAAATGGATGGCGCTGAAGCGTCATGCTTATACTCGGCCGTCAGCGGCATGTGCGGTCGCCTTGTGCGGCCATGATGCCCTGACTAGTAGGAAGGTCACGGAGGTGCGCGCAGAAGGGCTGGCCGTGGGGCCGTCTGGAGCCTCCTTCGGTGCAGATCTTGGTGGTAGTAGCAAATACTCCAGCGAGGCCCTGGAGAGCTGAGGTGGAGAGGGGTTTCGTATGAACAGCCGTTGTACACGAGTCAGTCGATCCTGAGCCCTAGGCGAAAGCCGATGTTGATGTGGCGTAGTTGATCGTGCGACGAGCGCATAAGATATTACTCATCTAGAACGCTCTGTGCGTCAAGCACGCCCGTTCGGGCGAAAGGGAATCCGGTTCCTATTCCGGAACCCGGTTGCGGAACCGTCATTAAATCGGGCCCTCGCAAGAGTGTTCGTCAGGGGCAATCCGAAAGGACCCGGAGACGCCGTCGAGAGATCCGGGAAGAGTTTTCTTTTCCGGCTTCGCGCTGCTGGTACCCATATCCGCAGCTGGTCTCCAAGGTAAAGAGCCTCTAGTCGATAGAATAATGTAGGTAAGGGAAGTCGGCAAATTGGATCCGTAACCTCGGGATAAAGATTGGCTCTGAGGATCGAGGCGTTTTGGACTTGGCGGGGAAGTGGGTCGCGGCTAATGTACCGGGCCTAGGCGAGGTGATTCGTTTCGCTTCGGCGTTTCGTCAAAACCGATCTCAGTTCTGTGTCTTGGCCTTTCGCGGAACCGTCAAGCTGCGAGACCCCGGAATGCCCGCGAGGGTGATCTGGGTAATCTCTTCAGCCGCCATTTAACGGTCAGCTCAGAAGTGGCACGGACCGGGGGAATCTGACTGTCTAATTAAAACAAAGCATTGCGATGGCCCTTGCTGGTGTTGACGCAATGTGATTTCTGCCCAGTGCTCTGAATGTTAACGTGAAGAAATTAAAGCAAGCGCGGGTAAACGGCGGGAGTAACTATGACAAGAATGAGAAACCAGCACTACTTAAACTCTGGGCACCGATCACCTCAGAAGAAATAAATAATTCTAAGCAGAAAACCAACACATCTGCCGGTCCAGATCGTATAAGAGCCTCTTTATGGTACAACATCGCATACAGAATAAGAGCCCTCTTCTATAATGTGATCATGTTGATTGGTGGATTTCCCAAAGGAATGAAAAAGAGCAGGACAATTCTGATACCTAAAACGAACAACCCCAGCGCTCCCTCAGAGTATCGACCCCTCACAATATCTTCGGTTGTTGTAAGGCAGCTACATAAAATTTTAGCGAGCAGACTGAGGGATGCTGAATTGGTGGATGAGAAGCAGAGAGCCTTTAGACCAGTTGATGGAACGGCAGAAGATAACGTATTATTAGACTGCCTGCTCCATCACGCAAGAACTAAACTCAGAGAATGCCACATTATAATTTTTGACATGGCTAAGGCACTTGACACCATAAGCCATCATGCCTTAATTGAAATGCTGAAAGAGAAGGGTCTGCCTAAGAAGATGATAACTTATGTGCAAAATTTCTAGCAAACTGCCACATCACACCTTCGAATACGAAAGTTATCTTCAGAAGAGTTCAGACCGGGTAGGGGAGTGAGACAGAGCGACCCGCTATCTCCAGTACTTTTTAATATCGCATTCAACTCGATACTGGAAGCATTGCCAGATAATGTTAGCTACAATTTGGATGGGTCCAAAATATCTGCTCTGGCCTTAGCAGACGGACTTATACTGGTTTCTAGCTCAAAAGTAGGCATGATGGAGGCTCTACGCAGTATGGAGGTGATGGCGGCCAAGATCGGTATGCAACTTAATGCCACCAAATGCTCTGCTCTTTCTTTAGTGCCAGTGGAGAATCTCAAGAAAATCAAAATTTTTACCACATCAACCTTTAAGGTAACTAATGGATATATTGAGCAGGCGTCGGTTTTGAAAAGATGGA
>JABFTP020000186.1:35491916-35559416 GCA_013387265.2 Cryptolaemus montrouzieri | reverse complement strand
TAGAATCTTTAGTCTCCAGGAGACTTTTTGACTAGTAACACAGGACTGCACCATGGACTTTTAGATGGCGCTACTACATCTAACTTTAACATGTTATCTATTTCAGAATTCAAATTTTTGAGCATATAAGGCGACAAAGGAAATTGTTTATTTCTTACTGGCTGCGCATCACCTGTATCAATATTCATACAGATCTCATCAGTACGACCTAATCGTTCATTACTTCTCATTTCAGCGAAAGATTTTATTATATTTTCGGCAATTTCACGATCTGATGGCATCAAAATCTCAAGAGATATAACATGTGGTGACATATTACCTTAAGGTTTAGGAACAACCTGTATTTCGGAACATTCATTTGACGGTACATCTCAAGTACCACTTTCATAATCGATAGAAATTCAAAACAACTCACAAAAATCGCTTCCAAAAATATAACTATGATTGAGCGATGGTACTACTGAAGTCTTCAAAAGGTGAAAACGAGGTCCGATACTGAAAGGTAGATACACATATCCGAAAAGTTTTTGAGCTTGACCATCAGCGGTACAAACAGAGTTCTTTGTTTGTGGTTTGATTTTTGAGCCTAATTATTCTAATTATTCACAACCGGTTGAACCAACAATAGGGATATTCGATCCCGAATCTAAGAAACCTACTGCCTTCTGATTAACTATCTATCTATCGAAATAGTCTTCATCCTCTAATTTCCTAACGATATTATGAAGTTGTGTGACAGAATCTGTTTCAGCAGTTGCCAGAGCTTTTCTGTGAGCTGGGAGCATAAGCTTTCGAAACCATTTAACTTTCAGTACTTCCATAGGACTTCGAGATAAACGACCAAATATATATATATATATATATATATATATATATATATATATATATATATATATATATATATATATATATATATATATATATATATATATATATATATATATATATATATATATATATATATATATATATATATATATATATATATATATATATATATATATATATATATATATATATATATATATATATATATATATATATATATATATATATATATATATATATATATATATATATATATATATATATATATATATATATATATATATATATATATATATATATATATATATATATATATATATATATATATATATATATATATATATATATATATATATATATATATATATATATATATATATACACTTTATTTGGACGTTTATCTCGAAGTCCCGTGGAAGTATAAATGATTAACTTGATTTTTATCTGCTAACCCTTTCTTCAAAAATAAACAAATTTTTACTGGAAAATCGGGGTTAAGAGACGGAAAATGTTTGAGGTTGAAAACTTATAATTTGCAGGGTGTTTTATGCACAATTATTATCTAAAACAAAAATCATAATTTCGGTAAAACACATAATACAATTCTTTCGTTAACAGCTTTTCACCTAACACATTCTCTCTTTACATCATTATCGTCAATGGCAAAATAATTACAAAGAAGCAAGACAAACAAAAACAACTAATATTTGAATAAAACTGGTTGCACAACATTCATTGTAGGGTGTATTCAAATTATCACATTATTGTAAACATTCATAAATCCGTCAATGTCACCTCTTGAATTCATTGTCTTAGGTTCTTTTTGGATTTCGATCATTTCTAGAATGTTTCTTTTAAAGTCGTTGCTTTCGGATGCAAGATCTCGTACATCAGCAAAATTAAATTTATGTTGTTGTTCAATGCTATGTTTCGCTAGGGAAGGTACTTTTTTCATTAGATCTAACGGAGTAGTCGTGTTGGTATATTCTTTTATGCAAGTATTGTTCAGTATTACCGATATAGCACGCTCCACATTCCTGACAATTAACCTTGTATATTCAGTGTGTTTTGTTCTCATGTTTCACCGTTGGCCTTAAAGTGATGAAAAATTATTTGCAGTAGTTGTTAGGTTTGTGTCCAATCTTGATGTTGTAACTTTCTAGGCATTTATCAATTGGTTGTGACAGTCTCGGTGTATAAACGAGGCCGATGTATTTAAAATCTGTTTTTTCTTTTTTCCTTTGTTTTGTATTGAATATTTCATGTGTTCTTTTCTTTATGAGTGGTTCAAAAAACTAGGGGTGTGATAGTTTCATGGCTCTATCAACCAGGCTATTGATAAGGCTTTTTCTGTATCGGTTTTGTACAATTGATTCAAAATTTAGGTATCTACCACTCCATGTCGGTTTCTGATCCCAATTTGTATATATGTTTCCTGTATCATCGTGGGTTAATTGTATGTCAAGGAAATTGATTTTTTCATCTTGTAAATATATTTTCCAAACGAGAATTTTGAAGATATATATAAAATTGATATAAATGTAAATCGGGTAGTGGCCTAGGGACAGGAAAACGAATTGTTTTCTCACATATCTTCTTTACTTATTATCAATATTTCGTCAGCATTTGTGACTTAATCAGGATCTAAAATATAAGAAAATTAAACTGCTTACCAAAATTGACGACATACAATGCTCCACTTACAACTTAACAGATATTGCCCTTTCAGGAATAAAATGAGACATGAAATTACGGAGACATAAATAGCAAAATTGCAATTCTTCTTTCTTTCATTATATATTCGAAATCTTCAATAAAAAAAAACAAAACACACTTTGGATAGGACATGTTAGTTACAACAACAAGTTCTCGACATAATATGATAAAAGGAGAATATTAAATCTAAGCGTTCATACCAGAGTCTTTATCTGCATAAATTTCCAAGAAACAACACATTTACTGAAGATGGTGACCCAAAATTATTCAACTAATTTGAAGTACGGGTATAACTTTTTGCCAAAATGTTACAATCAGACCAGTAATTTATAGAATCTCTATTTTTTTCAAGAACCATTTCCTAGAGAAGATGACTCTTATAATTCGTGGCTCTTTCAAGGATCTTAACATTATTGAAATCAAAATCATGCTCACTGGTCAAATGATAGTTAACTAATTTGGCAAAAAGTTATATCCGTACTATATATATATATATGAATAATTATATATATATCATAAATGTATATATATTTATGCATATATATATATATATAGATAATATTATATTTATGATATATATATAGATATTATATATATATATATATATATATATTATATATATATATATATATATATATATATATATATATATATATATATATATATATATATATATATATATATATATATATATATATATATATATATATATATATATATATATATATATATATATATATATATATATATATATATATATATATATATATATGTTTAAACAATGGAATTAAGGAATTAGTCATTCTACCAACATTGGGAAGCTTCACATATCTAACATCCATAGCTTCAGTTTCGTCAATTGGGCCATCATAAAAACTGTAGTCATAAATGAGGTGCTGCATGCGACGAGATAGGTATCCGTTATTTTTAAATAATTCAAAAATTTTGTCCAAATTATTTTTTATGAACGATTCGTCACAAATACGTAAAATTCAATTTTTCAATGCAATAACAGTGTTTATTTTTTGACTTTTTGAATGGTTTGAGTGATAGTTGAGGTAACGTCCTAAGGCAGTCTCTTTTTGATACCAATATATCAATATTGTATTGGTCTCAGATCGTATTAACCTTGTGTCAGGAAATGGACTACTTCTATCATCAACCTTGTCAGCTGGGATCGCACATATCAAGTCATCAACGAACTTATAAATGAAGGGAAAATTGAAAGAATGGCGCTTTTTGATGTTATCTAGCAAGTAATCTAATGCTGTAGTTGCCAATATAGAGCTTATTGGCGAACCCATTGGTGTTCCAAAGATTTGTTTGTAAAACTGCCCGTTATACGAAAAACAACTGTTCTCGAATATGAATTTAAGAAGCTTGATGAAATTTTCATTAGTTAATTCTGTATGAATCTCAATCAAGTTCCTTTTCTCTGTAACTATAGTTACTATCAAATCGAAAGGAGCCGGCTCGGTGGCGTAGGGGATACGATGCTCGTCTCCTGCGCAGAGTTACCTGGGTTCAATACCCACAAAGTCGGTGCGATTTTTCGGATTCTGGGAATCGCTTGAGTATCCATCTTTCGGTGGAGATGTAAATTTGTCGGTCCTGTCTAACAGAAATGTGTTGGACATTAAAGATCCCTTTCCTCGACCTGAGAGGGGTTCGGCAAAATTCCCGGGTTAGTGAGGTGACAGAATTCCCCGGCGTGTCATTGGCCGAAAGGCGGAAATAGAGCACGTGAAAGGAATAACAAACAAACAAACAAATAGAAAGGAATATTAGTAAAGAGAGATATTACATCAAACGATGTTGGGATGTAACCTTCGGGTAATTTGAAACCTCTAATGGTGTCAGCAAATTCAAAACTATCTTTGATGTTTGTTAAATTCCACAAATCAACCCAGCTCTGTGAAATTCTATAAACCAAATACTCTAGGAAATTTTTCATAAAATTCCCAGCTTAGGTACTATAAGTAATAGACACCTAGGAGTAGGTATATTTTTATTATCAGTTGTTCAGGCCATCTGGGTGATGGTTGGTATATACCGACATTTACTCTCTTTCAAGATCTTCTGTATCATTCAATTCAATTTTATCTTCCGAACAGTTAACATACCCATTTGTTTGCTGTATCCTTAAACTTGAGCATGTTTGTAGATACTATTTTATATAATAAACATATATGGAAGTTAAATCAAAGATTTACTGGGTACATTCATCAATACCCGCAACGTGGAAACTGAATTAGTTTTGACTAATTCCCAACAAAACATGGTCCTTCGAGCCGGAGAACATCCGTAATCAGCAATTCATCAACAAAACTGTGAGTACGAATACTTTGCTATCTTTCTTTGTGTTGATTTGTGTATCATTTCTTTATGTGTAATTTGGTGTAATGTTTCTATAAAAAAAACGCATTTCATTTAATTCAAATAATTATTCACTGTGCCATATAAATTTCGAATAATTTTCATTCGGTAACTTCAACGACATTCACTATCTAGTTTGCCTTATATAAAAAACATATTTCAAAATGCACAACGACCTGAAGGCATTAATTGTTAAACGTGGCGTTCTAAAGGGAGAAGCCACTAGATTAAAAAATTTCTTAGATTCAGTCGAAGAAGAGAGGATATCTTCTACGCGAATTGAAGATCGTCTGAAACGATTTGAAACTTCGTTGGATAGACTTTGCGATATACATTATCAAATTTTGCTCATTGAAAAAAATAATCTTTTGAAAACTCTTATTTTGATCATAAAGACAAAACTATTAATTTAATTAAGTAAGTTACGCCAACAGCGTCGGTCCCTCACATGCAAAGTTCTCAAAATCAACTCAGTAAAATAAATTTCCCTCAAATAAAAGTACCCGAATTCAATGGTAAACATGAAAATTGGATTTCATTCAGGGACACATCTCAATCACTTATTCATAACAACAATGAATTAAATAATAAAGATAAGTTACATTATTTAAAAAGTGCATTGATAAGCGATGCCGCAGTTATGATAGAAAACATCTCGTTAACTAATGATAATTATTTAGTCGCTTGGGATTTACTACAAGAGCGCTTTAACAATCATAGAATACTAGTTCAATCACATATTGCATTTATTTTTGACATTCCTGCAACATCGAAATCAACTAACACCATACAAAAGATAGTAGATGGAACTAAATTACACTGGAAAGCTTTAAAGGCATTAAACATTAATATCGATTCGTGGGATCCCGTTATAATTCATATAATATTGCAAAAATCAGATTTCTTAAAGTGAAAAGAATGGGAATCACGATGTGCAAGAGAATTATCTACTCTTGCGGAACTTATGAATTCTTTAAGTCATAAATGCCAAATTTCGAATTCATTAGAATGGGTCAAAAGTGAAAGTAACCTGATTCAAAATTGCAATAATCAAAGATATCAGAAACCATATTCTGCTCATATAAACACACAATCGAAAATTCAACCAAAAAATAATATATTATGCAAACAAATTCATCCTTAATTCCTGTGTCAAAAGTTTCTTAACATTAGTATACCTGAACGAGTAGAAATAATCACGAAGCACAAATTATGTAAAATATGTTTAAAGGCAAATTACAAAGTAAACCATTGCTTTTCACGTAACTGCAAACAGCGTAACCAAAAACACAACAGCTTAATCCATAATAATGATCATAGCGAATTCAGTAATAACAGTTCTAATTCGATTAATGATGATATTAGTCCATCAACTTCAACAACACTACTTTCAAACACAATTAACTTTACGCAAGTACTATTGTTCACCGCAATTGTGTCAGTAAGGGACATAAACGGAAAATTCAGCAGGCAAGGGTTTCATTAGACTAAGGTTCACAAACGCATCTTATAACGGAATCATTCAGCACCGAATTGGAAGCAAAGACTAAGAAAACGCATATACAAATCACTGGTATCACTAACTCTACGCAAGTCATTAATAAAACAGCAACTGTCACTATTCAATCAACATTTAACGATTTCAAAGCGGAGATAAAATGTCAAATCAAATTAAACAGAAACCAACACTATTGGCAGAAAAATCAGTTGGGTTGGTACGCAGACGGAAACATTCCAGTAAATAATTCTATCATGAAACTTCATTCTAACTTAGCAATTTCTCATAGTGTAAATCATAATTTAGAAAGAGAACTAGAGAACTTTTGGAAACTAGGAAAACACAAAAATATTCTGAATTTACAACTCAGGAGTTACTCTGTGAAAATCATTTCAATCAAACGTACGAGAGAAAGCACTCAGGTCGTTTCGTTGTTGAGTTACCCTTCAAAGATAACAGCAAAACATAGGGAAACTCCTACAATCAAGCATTGAAAGGATTAACCAATCGAGAAGCCCGCTTTGCAAAGGATGAAAATCTTAAATTTCAATATACCAATTTCATCAAGGAGTATCGAGAATTAGGTCACATGGAACGAATACCTGATACAAACATAACAGAACAGAGTTGCTTTTATTTACATCATCACGCTGTTTTTAAAGAATCGAGCACGATGACTACAATTAGAGTGGTTTTTGATGGCTCGGCAAAACCCACTTCCAGTGTCGGTCTCAATGACAATCTTTTAATAGGTCCTACCATTCAACAAAATTTGTTTTCTATATTGATTAGATTTATAACATTTAAGTTCGTCTTAACAGCTGACATAGCGAAGATGTATCGGCAGATACTAGTAAACGTAAAACGCAGGGACTTTCAGCGCATTTTAAACCGCGAAAATCGAAATCAAGCTCTACAAACTCACAGATTAACCACTGTAACATAAGGGACAGCTGCTGCGTCCTATTTAGCAATGAAAAGTTTGCACAAATTAGCTGATATAGAATATAACAATTTTCCAAACGCTTGTGAAATACTGAAACGAGATTTTTATGTCGACTGGTACTAATTCAATTGAAAATGCACAAAATATTTACTCACAACTGAACACAGTCTTAGCAAAGTGTGGTTTTGAACTATGTGAATGGCGATCGAATATATCTCAACTCAATTCAGTTTTCAATGACTATAACATGGATTTAAACTTCGATCTAGATTTCAATTCAAAATCTATAGGTTTAGTACGGGATACGAAGCCTGACATTTTGAAATACAACGTTCAAACTAACGACAACAATGCTATAACAAGAAGAAACATTTTATCAACAATTGCTCAAATCTATGATCCTTTAGGTTTGTTACAACCAGTTATTGTAATCGCTAAAGTCATTATTCAAAAATTGTGGTCGTTGAAATTGGTTGGGACCCACAGTCTTGCATACAACTTGGAAAACTTATAATCAAGAACTCAGATTTCTTACTGAGATTCGGATAAATCGAAATGCTGTTCTAACAAACTCTGATAATATTTCAGAGATACAGATCCATGAGTTTTCTGACTCGTCAGAAACCGCTTATGGGGCATGCATTTATTTGAGAATCATTGACGAAGAAAACATTATTTATACGCAATTACTTTGCTCAAAATCTCAAGTAGCGCCGTTAAAAAACGTTAATCTACCTCGCTTAGAATTTTGTGGGGCATTATTGTTAGCGCAATTAATGAACAAGGTACTCAGTTCCATAGAATTAGATACCATTTATACCCAGGAGGGGTAACGTTTTGCACTTATATTCGGATAATGGAACACATTATGTGGGTGCCAACAAGGAACTCTTGCACTTGAAGAAATTATTTGTAAAGCAATCTTTTGAAAATGAAGTTATCAATGAACTTTCTAATCGGAATTTCACGTGGCACTTTATTCCTCCCAGAGCACCACATTTCGGTGGATTATGGGAAGCAAACATAAAATCTACAAAAAATTATTCAAAACGCATGATTGGTAACACCATTCTAACATATGAAGAGATGTACACTTTGTTAACACAGATTGAGTTATGTTGACAACATAGCTTTCCAAACTAATAATAATTTAGGCAAATATATAAAAAATAATAAAACCAAACCAGGTAAAAACAATAAATCAGGTGTTTATAGATTGAATTGCAATGACTGTGATAATTTCTACATTGGTAGAACACATAGAAATTTTAATATTAGAATATCGGAACATAAACGCAGTTTTTCAAATAAAAATCAGATTCAAATTACGCGAATCATCTTTTAGAAAATAATCATTCTTTCGACCCACAGTTTGAAATTTTGCATACAGATAATAAATATTGGAAGGTAGATCTTTGAAAAACTTTATAAATAAATAAATACAAACACTCAGGTAGACTCATCAATGAACAAGTCGATTTAAGCCCTTCACCTCTATTGAATCTTTTCGGGGAGCAATCTATTCCTTAATTTTATTGGATATACCTGTCATAAATAACCACTTAGGAGGAGGCGACCAATAAGCTTTCAATTAATCAAGAACATTTATAGTTATATTCTCATTTACATTTTTCTGCATAATCATTCGTCTGAAAAGCTAAGGTGTAGTGAAACGCGTTACGAATCGCAAATATTAAGTAAAATTCCTTAAAACACAGTACTTGTTTTTTGTTATTGATAATGGAATTTTACCAAGTAAAAGCCTTCCAAATTCAAATGCCAGAGGATTATGATATATTAACGCCCGGACACTTCCTCACTGGTGAAGCCCAAATCTCATTAAGTGAACCAGACATCACCAAAATAGGATCAAATCGTCTTCCAAATGGCAACATCTCACTCAGATGCAGCAGCACTTCTGGAAGAAATGGAAAAACGAATACCTTTCACATTTACAAAAAATAAGCAGATGTAATACGAGCAAGAAAACATAAAACTCGGCACTGTTGCTTTAATTAAAGAAGATAATACTCCCTCGTTGTGTTGACCCTGGGCCGTGTTATAGAGGTGTTAAAGGGCAAAGACGGTGTAGTGAGTGCAGTGATCTCACGTACAAAAACGGGAGAAATGAAACGACCCATAACTAAGGTATGCCCACTGCCATATGAAAGTAATGGGTAACGAACCAGCAGAAGATTATTGTGTATATTAATATTGTATATATTTAATTTAATCATATTAGCGTCAACAGCATGCGTACCTAGCTATTAATTCGAATGTATATTCTAATTTAAATATCTTTTGTAAATTTAATTTCTTATATCGATAGAAGGTTGGTCTTCAATGGGGTGCGGCATGTTAAATTACACAATTAAACCCAGCTCTGTGAAATTCTATGAACCAAATATTCTAGGAAAACTTTCATTTAATTCCCAGCTTAGGTTCTATGAGTAATAAACACCCAGGAGTAGGTATATTTTTATTGCCAGTTGTTCTGGCCATCTGGGTAATGGTTGGTATATACCGACATTTACTCTCTTTCAAGATCTTCAGTATCATTCAATTCAATTTCATCATCCGAACAGTTAACATACCCATTTGCATGCTGTAACCTTAAACTTGTGCACGTTTGTAAATACTATTTCATATAATAAACATATATCGAAGTTTAATCAAAGATTTACTGTGTACATTTATCAATACCCGCAACGGGAAAACTGAATCAGTTTTGACTAATTCAACAACAAAACAATGTTATAATACTTTTCATCCACAAAAGAAACCTTCATTATATTAGCTAAGAATTTGGAGGTATTATAAGTTACTGAATTGACAGAACTGATGATAGGTCTTACAGGACAATCTGCTCTCTGTATTGTTGGCAAGCAATATAAACGTGGAAAAGCGGAATTATTTATAATCAGCAGATATATCATCAATCCGATTAATTTTTTTCAGATTTTTAATGAAATCATTATGTTTCGTTTGAGTGCTTAAAGTAGGATCTTTATAAATTTTTTCATATATGTCTTCATCATTTGGCAAATCAAGTGTTTTGTTTACATACTCAAGTTTATTCATTGCAATAGTACAACCACCCTTATCAGATCTCAAAATATAAAGATCTGGATGAGCCTTAAAGCAAAGTTCTCGACTTCAGATATAGTTTTCGAATACCAGAGCTCTTCTCTTTTGAATTACCAACCTTAACTCTATTAGTGATAATGTTATTGATAGAGGTCCTAATTCCATCCTTATTATCTATTGGGACATGTTCAATAATATTCTCGAAATCTGCTAGAAAGTGAGGGATATTGAAATCATCCCTATTACAGGTAATACTGAAATTTGCACCAAGCGAAAGAATGTCCGAAACCTCACGGGAACTATTCACGCTAGACAAATTTGTGAACCATTTCTTGTTAACGATGAATAGATCGAACCGCTTAAATTGTTGATTGCCTAATTTATAGAATTTAGTAATACTAACTAATCGGACCATTTTGAATTGGTTATTATAAGTATTTAACAGTCTGCTTCTATATTCAGAGATATTTTGAATTATTATTATTATTTAAATATCCTGACTTTCTAGCAGATATCGAGAATATCATTGAACATGCCCCAATAGATAATAAGGATGTAATTAGGGCCTCTATTAATAACATTTTAACTAATAGAACGAAGGTCAATAATTCTGAAGAGAAGAGCTCTTGTATTCGAAAACTATTTCTGAAGTCGAGAAGTTTCCTTAAGGCTCATCCTGATTTTTATATTTTGAGATCTGATAAAGGTGGTTGTACTGTTGCAACGGATAAACTTGAGTATGTTAACAAAACACTAGATTTGCTAAATGATGAAAACATATATGAAAAAATTTATAAAGATCCTACTTTAGCACTCAAACTGAACATAATGATTTCATTAAAATCTGAAAAAATCAATCACATTGATGATATATCTGCTTTCATCCTAACAACGTTTGATGTAATATATCTCTTTACAAATATTCCTTTCGATTTGATAGTAACTATAGTTACAGAGAAATGGAACTTGATTGAGATTCATACAGAATTAACTTGTGAAAATTTCATCAAGCTTCTTAAATTCATATTCGACAACAATTATTTTACGTTTAACGGACTGTTTTACAAACAAATTTTTGGAACACCAATGGGTTCGCCAATAAGCCCTATATTGACTACTATAGCATCAGATTCTTGCTAGATAACATCAAAAAGCGCATTCCTCTCAATTTTCCCTTCATTTATAATTTCGTTGATGACTTGATATGTGCGATCCCTGCTGACACGGTTGATGATACATTGAGAGTGCTTAATTCATTCAATTTGAGCATTCAGTTCAATAAGGAAATAGAAAGTTAAACTGATAGACGTATTCCATTTGTTGACACAAGGTTAATACCATCTGACACCAATACAATATTGATATATTGGTATCAAAAAGAGACTGCCTCAGGACGTTACATCAACTATCACTCAAATCATTCAAAAAAGCAAAAAATAAACACTGTTATTGGATTGAGAAATCGAATCTTACGTATTTGAGACGAATTATTGATAAAAAAGAATTTGGACAAAATTTTTGAATTATTTAGAAAAAACGGTTACCCATCTCGTCTATTGCAGCACCTCATTTATGACTACAGTTTTTATGATGGCCCAATTGACGAAACTGAAGCTATCGATTTTAGATGTGTGAAGCTTCCCAATGTTGGTAGAATGACAAATTCCATCATTTCATTGTTTAAAGACTTCCCACACATAAAAATTGTTAAGTATAATACTGTAAAGAATTACCACTTATATAATAACACGAAGAATACGTTTCCTAAGTCACTAAACAGTCATGTCGTTTATGAAATTCCGTGTAATCAATGTAGGGAGAGTTACATTCGGCAAACACAACAATGGATGAAGTAGAGAATTACACAGCAAAAAAGTGATTGTCGTATCGCAAAAAACTCATGTGCATTAGTTAACCATCATTTAACCAGTAGGCATGATTTTGATTTCAATAATGTTGAGATCCTTGAAAGAGCCACGAATTATAGGACTCGTCATTTCTTGGAAATGGTTCATATTAAACAAAATAGAAATTCTATAAATTACAGGTCTGATATAAATAATTTGAGTGACATCTATCGTAACATTTTGGCAAAAATTTAAACCTGTACTTCAAATTAGCTCGATAATTTCGGTTCCCCACCTTCAGCAAAGGTGTTGGTTGTTTTTTGCGAATTTATTTGGTGGGCAGTTTAATTTTCCTATATTTCGGATCCTGTTGAAGTCACGAATGCTGACAAAATATTGTAATAAGTAGACGACACGGCGAAGTCCAGTAGCGGGTTCGCCGTGTCGGTCCATAGAGCGCGACTCTCGTACACATGTACGAGGTGCGTCCTTTCTGGAATTGATAGGGTACCCCGATGTAGCTTGGTAAGATGCTGAAAAGCGATATGCGGCACTGATGAACTCCTAATAAGGAGTCTGCCGCCTCGTTTCTCGGCATCCTGCTTAGTTGCACTATTGTGGCGCTTGGGGGCTGCGTGCAGCATGGCGGGCAGATTATTCATTGATATATATATATATATATATATATATATATATATATATATATATATATATATATATATATATATATATATATATATATATATATATATATATATATATATATATATATATATATATATATATATATATATATATATATCGTTT
This sequence comes from Cryptolaemus montrouzieri, assembly GCA_013387265.2. Classification (NCBI taxonomy): domain Eukaryota; kingdom Metazoa; phylum Arthropoda; class Insecta; order Coleoptera; family Coccinellidae; genus Cryptolaemus; species Cryptolaemus montrouzieri. The sequence goes on along the minus strand of JABFTP020000186.1, from coordinate 35,546,311 downwards.
TAGGCTCACAATTACATCTTTTAACATTAGGAACGGCCATTGACAAGATGAAGATCGAATCACGTACCATTCTTTGTCCCGGTCTTTCAATCCGCTTTTCCTCATATCTATAGAAAATCATATGAGAACTGAACAGCATCTACCGGTGAAGTCTGCAGATAATATTTCCAGGTTCAACATCGATAATGATTTATGTTTCAATTTTATTCCTACAGATAATCTTTGTATCACCTGTCCGTAAGATGCGGAATGGTGTCCGAGTTTATTCGAATAATTATTTGAATTATGTTTAAGGAATATTTTAACAATGATAATGAGCAAAATTTATAAACTGCTACAAAGTGCACGGGCTGCCAGAAGAAGTATGTCTCTAAGCATGCGGCTGTGTGGCATGTGCTCAAGTGCACTGGGCCTGTAATTCCCTCACCTATTGCGGTGAGGTGCGACATTTGCGGCACGTACTACAAATATAAGGTGGGGCTCTCGAAACATGAAGGAACTGCTCACTGGGAAGTCAGAAATGAAGCACGAGTGGGACTTTCATGTCGCACCAAGAGTCGCCGTCTACGTCAGGAGAACTTCATGGAAGAAGAAGTCAACCTGATGCTGTAACTGGAGAGGAGGTCCCATGGCGACCGGTTCGTTTCAAAAAAGATGGAAGGTTACTTGGACAGGACAGGCAAGCAATTGAGGAATAAGAGGGCTCGACCTTCTTACAAAGCCCTGCGGGAGGAATACTTGCGTCGTAACCCCCGCAGGAAGAACCTTCCGATGACCCTGCAGGGAGCAGCGGTGACGAAGAAGTCACTGTGCAGGAAGAGGTTGTGCCCCAGCTGGCCTTGTCTGAGGCGAATGGGGACGACACACAACCTGCACCACAAGCTTCCGAGCCAGAGATACCGGTAGTGGTGCCAACAATAGTGGTTTCTCTACCATTAGACCCATCATTTGCAAACAAATTGGAAACCGCGTGGAAACAGGGGATAACAGATAAAGATCTTGCACACAAGTTGCCAAGAAAGCCGCCATCCCCGATGGACCCGCAGAAGCTATCTGCCTCGTGCGGGGCGCCTTCCAGTTTGCCTCTGAGCTCAATGATGACGTACCCCAAGCTCATGTTGACTACATCTACAAGGAGGGAACCTCATACTTCGCATCCAGTGTTCGTGAGGTTGGAAGGGAGCGTCTCCCACCCAGGGTGCGGGGGCAATGGTAGTTCACGCCGGCGATACCTATATGAATATAGGACCCCAGGATCTTTACAAGAAAAATCTAGGTGAGGTAGCCAAATACGTTCGCAACAATGTGAACTGGCTGGTGGGGTTTTACCAGCCGAATAGTGCGGCCGTTGAGGAGCTGTACACTCAACAATTGGGTACAGCTACCCGGATCGGGTGAGGCGGACGGTCTTAAAATCTTAAAGACGCGCTCCCACCCTTTACTCTTAGGAAAATAGGCTAAAGGATGGCCCATATGAAAAAGTCCACAGCAACCGGCCCCGATGATATCCGACGTTCCGACGTGGATCATTAGGCCAAAAGAGAAGTTTTTCATCTCCTTTTTAACTTCCTGTTGCTATGTGGTAAGCAACCAACGGAATGGAAAATGAACCGCACCAATTTGCTCACCTAGGAGGAAAGGATAGTAGTAGGGTCAAGAACTACCCCCAATCACAATCTCTTCCATTTGAAGCAGAATTTACTGGGGATGCATAGACCAGAAATTCATGTAGGTGGTAGAGTTCATACCGCGGCAAAAAGGGTTCTTATCAGAGCAGGGATGCTTCAATAACAATCACTTCCTCACGGAAGTGCTGCGGCACTCCAAGGTCATTTCAAGAAATCTGATCGTAACGATACTGGACATCAGTAAGGCTTTCGACACCGTCCCACACTGATCCGTGGGACCATCGTTACGTGCAAAAGGACTTACACCAACAGTTGTAAGTCTGGTGGAAGACAGCCATAAGGATGTGAAAACAAAGATATCTTCTGCGGGGAGACAATAAATATGACATTCCAGCGGGGAGTGAAGCAAGGTGACCCCCTTAGCCCATCTATCCTTAATGCAGTCATAGATCCCTTACTGCATAAGCTGGAGAGTCAACCTGGATATAGGGCGACGGGCAACAAACAGATAACATCACTGGCCTTCACTGATGACCTAGTGTTGTTAAGCTACAATGTACAACAGGCAGCAGATCAGCTACAAGTTGTGGAAGAATACCTATCGGGGCTAGGTATGAAACTATCGGCGAGCAAATGCGCAATCTTCCACATCAAACCTACTAAATGATCCTGGTCCGTAGCTGCTCCCGAGTTAAGACTAAACACTGGAGAGCGCATCCCGCACTGCGTTGCGGGTGGCCGTTTTACTTACCTTGGTGTGGAAATAACTCCGTGGGATGGAATAAAGTATGAGCGCATGAGGGCCAACCTTGCATCAACGCTAGCAGGAATCAAACGAATAGCGTTGAAACCACACCAAAAGGTAAAATTAATCTTCACTTACCTAATCCCGCACTACCTATACCAATTGGGAATGGTAGTCCCCCCAATAACCGCAATCAGGCAACTATAGCAGGGCGTACGGGTAGTGATCTGAGATATACTACACTTGCCAAAGTCTACCACCGACTATCTGCTTTACTGTGGCAAGCGAGACGATTTATTAGGTTTCCCACGACTAGAGACCCTTGTCATGGGCGCCACTTTAAGGGCGGGATCAAAATTAGCCAATAGCACCGTGCCCGCTGTCCAAGCTTCAGCATTTGGTGCGGGTTTAGTGGACCCTCTCACTATTCTCGCCAGAGGTGCACGACTGCGATGGCCAGTAACTGCGGTGGATTTGACAGCATACAAACGCCAGGCCAAGAAGCAAGAGCTTATGACGTGGGCCAGCTTAGGTTCGCAAGGCAAGTCGGTCTCATACCTCACCGACGACAAAATTGCCAACACATGGCTTCACAATCCTTCACTCCTGAAGCCATTCAGATACATGACAGCTCTCAGAATGCGATCTTACACATGTCCAATAAGAGTGGCGTTAAGCAGAGCTGTGCCTCAACCGAACCTCAATTGTCGTCGTTGCAATTCCCAGCTTGAGACACTGAGGCACATTCTGGGCGGACGTGTTTGCACCAAGGCAAAGATGATTCGAAAGCATGATGAGATTAGCGACCTCATCATAGCTAAGTTAAGCAAGCAGGGATCGCAGGTAGCAATAGTGGATGAGCCTACGATCAGGCATCCACTAGCGGGACATCTCAAACCCGACCTGGTGGTAGAGTTCCGGGAAGGGGTCAAAGTATTCGACGTTATCGTCCGCCATGGAGACGGAGAATCTCTCGCTAAGGGAAGACAAGATAATTCAAACAAATATAGCCGATTGCTATCTGCCTCCAGCGAAGGTTAGCAGTGACCGCTGGAAAAGTCCTACCCATAGTGATAGGAACAAGGGAGACATTTCCCAAGGAGACGGTCCGATGCCTAGCGAAGATAGGCATCAAAGACAAACCGATTTTGCAGACCATCTTTTTGATTGCTCTGCGTAGCTCCATCCACGAGTTCATAGACTACGATGCCCCCAACCGTCGCCAAGCAAATGGGCTACCAGACCAGGGGGATCCTCGACACTTACCTAGGCCTTAAAGCCTCGGTCAACAGCAGTTGGAACTGTCCAATATGTATATGTAATAGTCCCGTATACATATACTGCGTGTCACTTATTTATTCATTTATTTCATTTGTGTTGTCCAATATACATACTTGTACGTCAACAATACGGCCCCTATTGGTCGTATTGTATTTTATCTTTACATTTATGTGGGTGTAACCATGTCTATGGTATCACGCGTTTCGTCTTGGTGGTTGGACATTGCATCTGCGAGTCATGCTCAAGAGAGTGGATCCGTGAGGCATGGAGGCGAACCGGCTGATCGATAGAGCAGTCGGACCGCAACCTGTGCGTAGTTTCCCTAGTAACGGGGTCGTAATTCTATGGTTGCTGGCTAGTAGCCGTTCCCAACTGAAAGGAAAGGACTCGCTCGTCCAATTTTTCCATCCCGTTAAGGACCACCCTGGCAGAAAGCACTAGGTTTCAAGATCGAGGTGCTAAATGGTAGAAGCGAGAGGAAGGACGGGGATGCATGTGCGAAGTAGAGGGGCGTCAACCCCGTCGATAGCCGTGCACTCAATGTAGATTCAAACTAAAAGACTACAACATCGACTGAGCTGAAAGTACGGAACGAAACCGTGTTCCGCAGAGTTAGCCAAATGCCTCGTCATCTAATAAGTGACGCGTATGAATGGATTAACGAGATTCCCACTGTCCCTACCTACTTACTTCAGGGGTCTCCTATTTTATCTGATGGGAGATACGGGAGATACGAATCCGAAGGTCCCGAGAACCTAGTCCTCTAACAAGGAATTTGTACATACCGTAACACAGTTAGGTCAGGTCTCAGCTCTGCCGGGAAGCTTGGCTTCACCGCCTGGCTTACGAGGAGTAAACTTCTATAATAAATCTCCACTCTCAAGGTATGGTGAAGATGCTTCGGGGGCTATGTGCCACCTGAACCTGGCTGCGGGATAATGCAGTCTCGAGCTTTCCTAAGCACGGTACTGATCGCCCTCGTGGGACGTTCCAGACATGCTCTGGTACAGGCGCACTGTCGTGATGTGGCCTCTTTTCGACCCTTCTAGTGGAAACTATTGTCTCGAAATTCATCTCAAAATCCCTTCAACTCGTCGACAATCACTATTTATCTGTCTTGTCCCCCTTCTGATGAAACCTAACCCTAGATGCCCCGCCGGCTTAGGCTGTCTTCGGTTTCGAGCGTAGCTTCGGATGCGAGTGATCCCAGCATTCTTGATCGTGGCAGAAAGATTCATTTCGACTTGGAGAAGCTTTTGTTTAACCCAAATTGCAAGTTTAATAAGGGCCAGACCGAGGCGGTCTTCGATTCATTCTTCAAACCTCAGGGTATTCTGGCCGAGAGCAAGGTAATTATGTCCTGATCCTTCTCCACCGCAGCCCGGCCCCCTTCCTGGACTTCCTTTCAATAGTTGCCTCAGCCGCTCCGCCGCCATTTTCGCTCCGTCCTTCCCACTCTATACCGGAGAGGAGGAACGTCATCATCGTGTCCAGCTTCACCGCCAAGGACAGTTCTAGAGTCCGGGAGTCCCTGGAGGAGTCGCTAAAGGGCGGAGCGCCATCCGTCAGGGTGAGACATGTCCGAACCCTGAGGGACCGGTCAATCCTCCTTAGTCTTAGCGGCGTCCCCTAGTCTATCGGTCGGCAAACCGAGTAAGGTCTTCCGCGTCTTATTCTCTTTGACGTCTCCAGCAAGGTACAGGATGCCAACCTGGTGGACCAACTAAACCTTCGCAACTAGGACGGCGAGGATGCCGCGTCCATGAAGGAGAGTTGTAGGGTGGTTTTCAGGGTTCCTGCGAGGACAGGAGAGTGCCACGCTATCATCAGCGTTCGGAATCCTCTCCGGACCAACGTTCTTGCGGGACGTCGTGCATTTATTAACTTGGGGTCTCTCTGCTCTCAATCATGAACATCTTCATACGATTCGGCATCTTTCCCGCTTCCTAAAAGGAGGCCAAGCTCTGTTTGATCCCAAAGTCGGGAGACAGGCACCCCATCTGACCCAAAGGCAAACCGCCCGATCAACCATCTTCCCGTACTCAGGAAAGTGATGGAGCGCCCAATTATCTCGAGTCTCCAGGCGTCCTACCACGCCTCGGGCCTGCAGGCAGTTAGGCTTTCGTCCAGGTCTGTTCACTGAGGAGACCGTGAGAAGCCTTGTTCGCTTCGTTGGGGATTCACCCTGCACGTACGTCGCAGCTGTTTTTCGCCCACATCGACGGAGACTTCAACGGTTTCTAGCACGCAAGCATCCTGAGAAGGGCACGCTTAACTGGCTCATCTGGGGACGTGTTTCGTCTGCTCAAAACTTTTTATCAGGCCGTCCAATTATTTTTTACTATGGCTCCTTCTCATCTCGTTGCTGCCTCTCAACAGGCTGTCCACAGGGATCGATCCTGGGTCTATTTCAATGAAACCTTGTATTAGACGAATGTTCTGAGCGCCTGGGCGCGCTGAGTGGGCTGAGGGCTTTCCTTCGCCTACGCGGACGATCTTACCATCCTTGTAGGGGCGGACAGCCGTCGCTCCTTGGAGCGCGGTGGGAGTGGTGCTCGACTCGGGCCTCACCTTCATCCCTCACGTTAAGGCAATACGAGAGAAAACCCCTGTCTCCGCTTCAGGATTGATGCGCTTGGGTCGTCTCATCGGGGCGGGCTCTCGGCATTCTCTGGAAGTTTTCTACGTCTACGTCTACGACTCGTTAATTCTCCCGATCCTCTCGTATTGCGCGTCCACCTGGGTCCAGCGGGTCGACTCCTAACATGTCAGGCGTTTGGTCATTTCCGCACAATGCCACTTCCTTCTTTTGTCCTTGTATTCTTGCCGAACCTGCGCAAATTTTTCTCTCCAGGTGCTGTCTGGTCGTCTTCCAGCTAACCTCTGTGTGGTGTAATGGGCGACTTAATTGTCCTTTAGAAAGGGAGTTCAGTTCGAGTATCGGGGGGTCCAGCTCCCGGTGGTTCCTTTCGTCCTTAGAAAACGCAGCGGCGCGATAGTTCGCGCTGCCTCAGACTTCTTGGACTCACTAACAGCCCTATGCCAGACCGAATGGTTTTCAGATTCCACAGGCTGCATCACCCACACCTGGATGCTCTTCGTTCTATTCGTACCCGAAAACCCCCGGTTCCACCCTGGTTTATCCCTCACCTGTTTCATCACCGGTCATGGCCCTTTTAGGGCCGATCTCTTCAGACTGGGACTCAGCGATTCGGACCTCTGCTCCTGCGGGCGTCCTGTGACCGGACTACACGTCCTGAGGGATTGTGGCCGCTTGCATTTTAATCGGTCTACTCTCGACCTCCTAATCCTGAAGGATCTTCAAGTTCCTCTTAGCTTCCTGTGCTCTCCCTTGTCGAAGCTCGCCGCCTGTGCGGCGGAAATTGTCACTCTGTTGAATGCCAGGGGCGGTATGATCGTGGTAACGTTGCGTTGTTCAGGCGCCGATAAACGCTCCCGCGTGATCCGATCCGAGAACACTGTCAGGCAGGAAGTTCAACTGGGGTAGTACATCTGTCAAAGAATCACGCAGGTTTCCTAAGGCCAGCACGGCGAGGACAGAAACCTCGCGTTAAGCAAAAGAGCTAATGCTGGCTTGATCCTGAACATCAGTTCGGATAGGGACTGCGAAAACACGGTCTATGGATCCTTTAGGCTTGAAGAGTTTTCAGCTAGAGGTGTCAGAAAAATCACAAAAGATATGACTGGCTTTTGACAGCCAAGCATTCATTGCGACGTCGCCTTCTGATCCTTCGAAGTCGGCTCTTCCTATCATTGCGAAGCAGAATTCGCCAAGCGTCGGATTGTTCACCCGCTCATAGGGAGCTGGGTTAAGACCGTCGTGAGACAAGTTAGTTTTACCAAACTGATGACTCGTCGTTTCGATAGAAATCCTACTCAGTATGAAAGAACCTCAGGTTCGGACATTTGGTTCACGCACTCGTTCGAGCAGGCGGTGGTACCAAGCTACCATCCGTGGGATTATGCCTGAACCCCTCTTAGGCCTTATCCTTTCTAGTCAAAGGTGGCAACAATACCTCTAGTACGCAATGGTGTATTTTATATTTTTACATTGAACTACACGTTAGTGCCATTACAATTTTTCCTCCTGATAGTACTTTCAGCATGTTTCTCGAACAGATGAGAGTAACCCTAACTCGAGCTGATAATGTAATCGTCACTTTCGCTGTTTTACATGGTAAGGCCTGCGAGACTTCCTCACTAATGAAGGCTGATTCATATTACCACAGCAGCTTACTGCGTCTGTAGTACTCGAAGGACATTTCTTTACCTGAAACTAAGGATATCAATAAGAATTCATATTGAGATGACTTCGGACTCTTAACAATACACCTTTTAACTGATCTTTATCACATTAAAACTCATTGAGACATAAATATTCAGTGGCACCTCAGGAATGGGAAATTCAATTACGAACACAGCAGTCCAACTAACCTCTTCGTTTGATGATGCCAATCTCTCTTAATGCCGCCTCATATGCTTCGGAGACAATACGATCCACTCTTCGGTAGAGTACGTCGACGAGGACATCGGGACAAATATGTCGCCGGGTCTGCTCTCCGACCGTCCTGCCTAACGATACTATGTGCGTACGGTGCACTTCGGAAGTCCTCGCCGACAAGCCGCGCTCGAATGGCGAATACATCGTCCTAACATAACCTAACCTAACCCATTTTGAATTGTTTGTTTCAGAATTCCCGGTTTCGCCACGCACGACGTTTCTTTTGAGGGCCGAACTTTGACTCCCCCTGAAGGCGATGAAAGAGTGACAAATGAATAATTTGTATAGTTCCCATCTCGAATACAGAGCCGTGAAAAATATATAAAAGAAAAATAGAACAGTTTCTGACATTCCTATTGGTGAGAGTTTCTTATTCAAATTACGTGCGTATTTACGGAAATTAAATAACCTCTCTTAATACCGACTGGAACACTTCGGCGACCGTACGGCCTAACTAACCCTACCCAGTTTGAAGTTTTTATTTCAGACTTCGCCATTACCGACGTTTCTCTTGAGGGCCGAACTTCGAAGCCACGTGAAGGCGATGAAAGAGTGACAAATGAATGATTTTGTATATTTCTCATTTCGATTGCATGCTCGAAATGATATTTTCTAATAAATGAGCCGTTAAAAATATAAAAAAGAAAATTGAGTAATTTCTGACATTCCTATTAGTAAAACTTTCTTATTCAAATTAAGAGCTATTCTTGGAAATTAGGTCGCCTGTTCCGCTCACCGTCCATCCTGTTTAACGATACTAATTCCATGTGCGTACGGTAACTAAGTGTCATTGGTCACTAGTGACGGGAGGAATGTAGAGAAGAAATGAAAAAATTCGGGAGGAATGTAGTAAAAATTGCCCGAAATATTGTTTCTAATGAAGAAGCCGTGAGTAGTTTATAAAAAATATGGAGTATTTTCTGACATTCCTATTGGTAATAGTTCCTTATACAAATTCCGTGCGTATTCACGGAAATCGAATAAACTCTCCTGATGCCAACTGGTACACTTTGACGACAGTTTGGTCCACCCTTCGGTTGAGCTCGTCGACCACAGACATCGGGACACATATGTCGCCCGGTCCACTCTCCGTCCGTCCTGCCTAACGATACTAATTTCATGTGCGTACGGTGCACATTGGAAATCCTCGCCGCCAAGATGCGCTCGAATAGCGTAGACAACAGCCAGAAAATCCTTCAGAGATAATACGATGCACTTTGGAATATGAAAATCCGGAAGATTACTTGTCAACCTCGCCGCATCCTTAGTAGAAAGGCAGCTGAGAGTCCGACAGGTTGAATCGGGCAACCGATTTATGACCTCGATGAACCTGAACAGTGCCGTCGCCCTTGGAGCTGGCCATTTTTCGTAACAGACTCCGAGAGCGGAATATCCTCTATTACAGCGAGATCGCGGTCAACTCGGACTCCAACGAGCCAGAAAGCCGTCAAGCGATCACACGTAAATACAGGCCGACCCGAGCAGTCGGCCGTCAACTCTTGCGACAGCTCGCCTCTTTCCGAGTGAGATTATGTCTGTTGAATAAGACGCTCGAATCACCGTGTCGTTGACATCATCGCATTTATAAAGATGGGTCGGAAAAATATTGAAAAATTAAAACGCGGGAAGACCGAACAATCGTCCAATCGTCCTGCATGGTGGAATCGAAACTAATTCGTCTATGCGACCGAAATATTGACCTGTCCCCACGGGCACGCGACGTACTAGACAGATTCACACCTCCAACGCTATTCTGCGGTGTGACGTGATGCGTCTCGTTTCGTCGGTGTGCAAGCCTTTGTCGGGAGACTATTACAGCGTGGCTAACGTGAACACATAACGGTGTTACGTTGCCTAAGCGCTACGGTTGATGTACGACAAGTGCGAAGCCTACCATAAACTTTCGATCGGTATTCGGCACTCCGTCGACATATGCCGATCGGACGAACAGTTCCCTGGTTGATCCTGCAAGTAGGCATATGCTTGTCTCAAAGAATCTCAGTACAAGCCAAATTAAGGTGAAACGGCGAAAGGGTCATTAAATTAGTGATGGTTTCTCAGATCGTACACACATTCACTAGGATAACTTGTAATGGGTAAAGAGGAATCAGGTTTCAATTCCGGAGAGGGAGCCTGAGAAACGCTAGCACATCCAAGGAAGGCAGCAGGCGTGAAAATTACCCACTCCCGGCACAGGGAGGTAGTGACGAAAAATAACGATACGGTACTCATCCGAGGCCCCGTAATCGGAATGAGTCAACTCTAAATCCTTTCACGAGGATGAATTGGAGGGCAAGTCTGGTGCCAGCAGCCGCGGTTATTCCAGCTCCATCAGCGTATATTAAAGTTGATACGGTTAAAAAGCTCGTAGTCGAATTTATGTCTCGCGCCGCCGGTTCATCGTTAACGGTGTCAACTGGCGTGTCGCGAGATGTCCTGCCGGCGGGCTTAGCTCGTAATGGCGGCCCAACTCAATCATGCTGCGGTACACTTTGCTGAGTGCCAAGGTGGGCCGGCACGTTTACTTCGAACAAACTGGAGTGCTTAAAGCATGCTAAGACTTCGCCTGAATACTTAGTGCATAAAATATTGAAACAGGACCTCAGTTCTATTTTCTTGATTTTTAGAACCAAGAAAATAGAACTGAGGTAATGATCAACAGGAACGGATGAGGGCATTCGTATTGCGACGTTAGAGGTGAAAGTTTTGGATCGTCTCAAGACGAATAGAAGCGGAAGCATTTGCCAAAAACGTTCTAATTGACCAAGAACGAAAGGAAGAGGTACGAAAGCGATCAAATACCGCCCTAGTTCTAACCATAAACGATGCCAGCTAGCGATCCGCCGACGTTCCTCCGATGACTCGGCGGGCAGCTTGCGGGAAACATAAGCTTTTGGGTTCCGGGAGAAGTATGGTTGCAAAGCTGAAACTTGAATCAATGCGTACGACTCGGTCCGCCGCAATGAGCGAACGAATCGCTCGTAAGCGACTGTTCGTTGATATCTCGGACGAAGGCTTAGTAGCGGGGACTACCGTCGAACTAGCGTCTCATCCGCTCAAAGACGGTACTTCCTTCGCTCGCCGATCGTTCGAAAAACAAACACATAATCACCAACGTTAAAGACGGCGGAGATCGCCGGACCCTTACACCAGAACTGTGAGGCCACTTTACTATCCCATCGGGTATGGAAAACGTGTCCGTCGGCCGTGTTTGAAGGTGGACGTCGTCTGTTCTTTCGCGCCGCGTAGGCAAGGTACCGGACTAAAGCAAAAAGATTACCCTGAACGGTGGATCACTTGACTCGTGAGACGATGAAGAACGCAGCTAATTGTATGTCAACTTGCGAACTGCGGGACAAACGAACATCCACGTTTCGAACGCACATTGCGGTCCTCGGACCCCTCCTGACTGAGGGTCGGTTCCAACCGAAATTCTGCCTGGGGCTTGGTAATCAGGCCAGGTCTTCGGGCACGTTGGATGGTTAAACGCGCGGTCTCTATACCGCCGTCTCGTACGGTGCTTATGGAATGCGCGCCGTCTTGGATTGCGACAGCTGAATCGGTGTTGCGGTATCGCACCGGCCGTCATCACGTCGAGACGTACGCGAACGATGTGTCAGAAAGATGAGATCTTCTGGACCGACGTCGTATCGGTAATGTACGCACGACGGACTACGAACTAGGCCGTGCCTTCGAAAGTACACTATTTACGATCAACACGCTCGGACGAAGGCGGCGAAAACGCCAACAAAACGGACGGCCTCTCGGCGTCGACGCCAGAACGAACTATCTCTATATGGACAATCGGTTCAGCAGTCGACGGACGCCTCTCGTTCGGGTCGGTATCCGGCTTTGCTCTCTTCGGCGTGGGACGATCAAATCAAATATACAACCTTAGGATAGGTGAAACAACCCGCTGAATGTAAGCATATTACTAAGCGGAGGAAACGAAACTAACTCAGGTGTCTGGGAGTGGTGCTCGACTCAGGACTCACTTTCATCCCTCACGTTAAGGCAATACGAGAGAAAGCCTCTGTCCTCGCCTCGGGATTGATGCGCTTGGGTCGTCTCATCGGATCCGGTTCTCGGCATTCTCTGGAAGTCTTCCACGACTCGTTATTTTTCCCGATCCTCTCGTATTGCGCGTCAACTTGGGTCCACCAGGTCGACTCCCTCCATGTCAGGCGTTTGCTCATTTCCACATAACGCCACCTTCTTCTTCTTTCCTCGTATCGCTTGTTGCTCTTAAGAAAGGGAGTTCTGTTCAAGTATTGAGGGGTCCAGCTCCCGGTGGTCCCTTTCGTCCTCCGAGAGCGCAGCGGCGAGATAGCTCGCGCTGCCTCAGACTTTTTGGACTCACTAACGGCCCTATGGCACACCGAATGGTCTGCAGATTCCACAAGCCATGTCGCCCACTCCTGGATACCCTTCGTTCGATTCGTACCCGAAAATCCTTGGCTCCGCCCTTGTTCACCCCTCACCTGGTTCATTACCGGGCCAATCTCTTCAGACTGCGATTCGGACATCTGTGCGTGTGGGCATACTGAGACCCGCCTACACGTCATGAAGGGGTGTGTCTGCTTCCCGTCCAAATTGGTTTACTCACGACCTCCTAATGCTGGAGGATCTTCAAGTTCCCATTAGCGTCCTGTGCTCCAATCGCTCTCTCTTTTCGAAGTTTGCCACGCGGCAGAAATTGTCACTCTCTTGCGCGCCAGGGGAGCTCCACCCTGACCAGTTCAACTCTCGATCACTTCTCTCTACCCGGCCTCCAGGTCGCCTGCTTTCCAACTCTTATTTCTTTTCCTCACCATTTTTATTCCCTTTCCTAAAGTTTCCCCGTTCTCTTCGTGTTGGCTTTGTTGAGTAGTTCGACGGCAATAATGACATAACATGCAATAAAGAATTGACGAAGAGTGCAAATTCACATATCTATCATCGCATCTGTTGTGCTGCTGTCCCTACCTACTATCTAGCGAAAGCACTGCCAAGGAAACGGCTTGGACAAATTAGCGGGGAAAGAAGAATCTGATGAGCTTGACTCTAGTCTGGCACTGTAAGGAGACATGAGAGGTGTAGCATAAGTGGGAGATGAGAGAGTGCGTAAAGCGGCGTGCTCCAGCAGCGTACACTCTGGGACCCAAAAGATGGTGAACTATACCTGGTCAGGACGAAGTCAGGGTAGCTCTGATGGAGGTCCGTAGCGATTCTGACGTGCAAATCGATCGCCTGGGTATAGGGGCGAAAGACAAATCGAACTATCTAGTAGCTGGTTCCCTCCGAATTTTTCCCTCAGGATAGCTGGCGCTCGTTGCGTAAGAGTCTCATCCGGTAAAGCGAATGATTTGAGGCATTTGGGTCTAAACGACCTCAACCTATTCTCAAACTCTAAATGGGCGAGTGAGATCTCCGGCTTGCTCAAACGTGAAGCCGCAAGACCACGAATCAGAGTGCCAAGTGGGCCAATTTTGGTAAGCAGAAGTGGCGCTGTGGGATGAAATAAACGCCGAGTTGAAGCGCCAAAATCGAAAATCCGGGAAGTTTTCTTTTCTGCATGAGCGTTCGAGGTCCATGGAATCCTCTAGCAGGGAGATATAGTTTGGAACGCGAAGAACACGGCAGTTGCAGCGGTGTCCGGATTTTCTCCTCGAACCTTGAGAATCCGGGAGAGGACCACATGTAGGCGTCGCGTCGGCTGGCACCCATATCCGCAGCTGGTCTCTAAGGTAAAGAGCCTCTAGTCGATAGAATAACGTAGGAAAGGGAAGTCGGCAAATTGGATCCATAACTTCAAGATGAGGATTGGCTCTGTGGATCGAGGTGTGTCGGGTTTGGCGGGGAAGTGGTTAGCGGCTAACGTATCGGGCCTGGGCGAGGTTTGGTCCCGTGTCTTGGCCTCCCTCGGAACCGTCAAGCTGCGAGACCCCGGAGTGCCAGCGAGGGTGATCTGGGTAATCACTTCGGCCACCATTTAACGGTCAGCTTACACGGACCGGGTGAATCCGACTGTCTAATTAAAACAAAGCATTGCGAAGGCCCCTGCGGTTGTTGACGCAATGTGATTTCTGCCCAGTGCTCTGACTGTCAACGTGAAGAAATTCAAGCAAGCGTGGGTGAAGGGTGGGAGTAACTATGACTCTTTCATCCGTGTGGTTCCGGGATAGAATAGAACCCCCTTAAGCTTTGAGGTTTCGTAAGAGGCGAATAATAACGTGTGAAGAAAGGAGTCGCATGAGAATTGCAAAGCGAAGCGGAGTATTAGCTTGCGTATTCATTAATGGCATCAACTCCACCTTCAAAATCAACAAGACCGGAATACTTGAGGTGAATAATAGCAAACCGGTCATAACGAACAGAAACCAATCGAGGCGCTTTCTCTACAAGAAGGCTCAGCGCTTATATAAGAATAGGGCAGCTTTGGCGAGAGGAGTTATTGATGATTCTCCTGTTTGTGGGGAGCAGAACAATAAAAACATCAACAATGTTGAGCGAAACTGTAGAAACATTTTTGGTGTCAACTCAGCTCCGAATGAGGAGCCCATAACTGACAAGAAGGAACCTAAAGATCTTGCGTCTCCTATCACCGAGGATGATATTTTGTAGGAGCTTAAATCCACGAAATCTTGTGCAGGGCCAGATGGTGTTAAAATCCAATATCTACGCAGAGTTAAACTACAGAAATTGGTTTAAGTATTCAACAGCATGTGTCTTTTTGATGCTATTCCGGAAGAGTTGAAGAAGAATTGTACGATTTCATTCCTGAAGAGAAGGGATCTCGACAACATTGACAATTGGAGGCTAATTACATCAGGGTTTTGCAAAGGATCATTGGAAGGCGATTATCCAAGTTGCCCTACAATGGACTACAGAGAGGATTCAGGAATATGGATGAAGTGCTGATGAATAACCTAACTCTACACACAATAATCAAACAAAGGCGTCGAAGGCTGAAACCATATAATTTGTTCGTCATTGACCTGAAGGGAGCATTTGACTCTAAGTCGCACCAATCCATAAAACAGGCTATGGATCGTTTCAATCTGGACGACATCACTAGGGAATATATTGGAGAGTGCTTGTCTTTGGCAAGTACAACCGTTTCAGTAGAAGCAAACGGACAGCTCCGATCACTTAGAATACTGGTGTCGAACAAGTTGACTCCTTGTCGCCGTATTTGTTTAATATGGTTATAGATGTAATGCTGGATATGTTGCGGAAGAAAACCAAGGGACTACCCCTCATTGACGTGACGGAAGTTCCTGTGCGGCTTATGCTGACGATCTGGTTCTATTAACTGAGAACCCTTAATTGGCTAACAAACAACCTAGCACGCTGGTGGACTTTTTTGATAGGAGGGGGATGAACATTAATCCCGAGAAGTGCATAGCGATCACAGTTAACAGATAAGGCAGGGACAGCCTGATGAAATCTATAAGTACCTTGGCAGACGATATAGCATAATGGGACAAACACAACCGAAATTCGATGAACTGAGATTACAACTCACAAGGATTGAGAAGGCTCCGCTGAAGTCTCATAAGAAGTTGAACAAAATAAAAAACCCTGATACGTAGATATTTGGACCATCTGCATATACCAACTATCACAAAGAAGACATTACTGGTGGTAGACAGGATGATTCGCATGGTAGTCAGAAGGGTTCTCCATCTAAATCGCACGTGCTCGGAGGCTTTCACTCATGCGCCGATACAAGAGGGTGGTCTGGGTGTGATGTACTTGTGGAATCACATTCCCGTCATCCTAAGAGACAGGATTGTTAGAATGTCAACAACAACATTCATACGGCTCAAATTTTGTCCATGCCCATCATGGATAAATTTTTCACTCAACTTAACATCTGGACTGATAGCCATGAAGGCAGTAGCAGAGCATTGAGCAGGATGCTTGGAGACGGACTGGAGTCTGGCTACACGGGCAATGGTTTAAGGCAGGGCAGCAGATTTTCTCTAAGTGGTGATTGGATTTCTTTCCCACCAAGGAATTGGTCTGGTGGTGACTTTGTCAAGGCAATGCAGCTGAGAGGGAACCTAATTCCGATCAGGGGCATCCCCGCCAATCCTGTGGAGGGGAGGAAATGTAGGATGGGATGTAAAAGGACGAAGTCCTTGTCGCATGTCCTACAGAATTGTCTGGTCACTCATTAGACTAGAATTAGGAGGCACGGCCATCTGGGTCGTTGATGAGAAAGTTTGCGGAAGCGAAAGACTGGATTGTCGAGAGGTGCCTAGAATTAGTTGTGGGGATGGTTCGTTAAGGATTCCCGACCTTGTCTTCTTGAAGGAAAGTCGTGTCTTGGTGTCGGACGTGACGGTCTCTTGGGAAGGTCCTAATCCTCTGAGTATAGCCGCACGAAATAAAGTCGCATTGTACACGGAGCCACATAACGGCCGTAGAGAACAGATCTACTGGCTCGGGGATTACATTTGCACCTCTAGTTATGGGAGCTAGAGGAATATGTTGCGAAGAGAACAGACTTATTTCGGGTATCCTGAAACTATTTAAACAGGAATCAAGGATTTCAGTCAACTCTACGATCATAGGCAGCATCTTAACACACAAATATTCCAATCGAGTGGGCAGTTCTTAGTGGCTTTGGCTCTGAATATTTCCTAGTGAATTTCCTTTTCAACATCTAAATGAAAAAGCTTTTAACATCCAAGGAAGGACTCTGGCTGTCGCTTCAGAATATTGGTTTTTAATCTGTAGTGCTGTCAAAAGTTTTATGTATCTTCTATCATTGTCTTCTTTTTTAATGTTGTATTTCATTTTGTTATTTCTTTTTTATATACTATAATTAATTTTGGCACATATCTCTGATCAATGAAGGACTTTGAGGTTCATCAAAAGCTTATACTTCTACATATGACTTTCCGCACAACTAGCGAAAGTTTGAATGATGGTGCTAGTTTGTCTGCGTTAGGTGGCAGTTGTCCATCAATAAGAAATTGAAGAGCCTGATTAAGAACGACAGTAAACAATATGGAACAAATGAACAAGCTGGTTGATTCCGGACTTATGTTCGTGTACATGAGGTACCAGATAGAAGTTTTAGACTTCCTCAGCAGGGATAGATGTTTCCTGGATCTCGCTCATGCACTTGAGTCGTCCGACTTTTTTAACCTAGTAGAGGTGAATGGTGGTCCTCGCCTAACGCGTACGTTGTCCATCGTCTATGTGTATGCAATGATTTACAGTACATCTGCTAAAGTTTGAATGGTGTCGTGAGAACCTCTGTTATGCCTCCAGACGATCACAAATAAGGAACTAGAGAGCCTAAATTCCTATGACGGAAAATAAGATGAAATAAATGAACGGACTGGTTACCTCCAGTTCCAAGTTCGTGCACATGAGCCAACCGATCGGAGTTCTAAATCTAGTCTCCTGTAGCAGGGTTGGATCTTTCCGGAATTTAACAGAGGGTTTCGGCTCTCGCTCGTGATCTTGGGTTACCCGACAGGATTTCTCCTCAGCAGGGGTGAATGGTGGTCGGAGATTTTTGTTAGACGAGCGGGACAAGATGATGAATTGCCCGAGGCACTTTCGGGAACTATTTTATTTGCACTCTGAGTAGCCAAATGCCTCTTCATCTAATTAGTGCCGCGCATGAATGGATTAACGAGATTCCCACTGTCCTACTGATTTATGTCGTAGCTCTCGAAGCGGTCAGACCTACCTCGCTTGCTGTCCGCTTACCTGCGCTCTGACTCAAATGTACACGATTTTGTGCTTCCAAAGTGCAGAGCGATAAATTTCGTGATTTGGTTTTCGCCGACTTCATTTATTCATCGTGAATATGTGAAAGTGCGCGAAAATTAAAATCACTTAAAAATTATGGCAGCTATACTTTTCAAAATAAAAACATTCAAGTGCTTATTTAACTTTAATTAGGCTTCGGCCTAATGAAATTAAAAACGCGGACTAAGGAATTAGCAAGTGTTAGAACCGTCAGTGCAATGAAGCACGTGAAAACGTTGAAAATGAAAGTGATTCTGTGCACAGTCGGAAAAAAAATGGATGAAAAGCCCAAGAAACGTCGATCCTGGGAATAAATGCAGGATGAGATCGACAGGCTCAAAGAAATTATAGCTGAAATGAAGGTAACAATCGAGTCACTCTCCACAGAGGACAGAAGGAAAAAGGTAGGTGAAATGTCTAATTCTTATACTAACGACAATGAAGAACCCGACGAAGAAATGCATGTGTCGGACGTTCACAGTGAACTCAAAGAAAGCATTTGCGCGACAAACATTGCATGCGCTGAACCCGTCGGTAACTCAAACCAGACCGACAAAAATTTTGAGTTTATGAGAGAAGACTTCATCACCGTAATTAGAAAAAGGAATTGCGAAAAACGCGAAAAATATTCAAATCAATAATAATAATAAATTGAAAGAAAGTACGGAGAAGACTCTTGCAAATCCTCAAAATGCTTCTGAAAAGCATCTAATCTAAACTAACCTAATCGTCCTCAGTTCGTCGTATGGGAGAACACAAAACAAGTGTCAAGAATATTAAAAACCAATTATTTATCAAATTTCAATATTATTCAATAATCGAACAATAATTGTACCCTGAAATAAAAAATCATTTGAGGATCATAAATCCGCTTTATAAATTCTAGGAAAGGCCGAATACCATAATTACACTTTTACAAGCAAGCAGGTAAAACCCCAGACGACGGTACGAAGAGGATTAAGTGGTGATTATTCTACTGACGAAATAATGACAGAAATATCGAGATGCCATTTAGATTATGTTAAAGTAATAAACGTGAAACGTTTGACCACTAGGAGGTCCAGGGAACATAATTTACAATTACCAATATTTATTATACAAATAACATGAAAAATTTAACAAGCGTTCAATATATCGACAACACGGCTGTATGGTTTGAAAATTTATTCAGAAATGGGCCAATACAATGTACGCGATGCCAACGGATGGGTCACGCTAGCACAAACTGAGCTACCTTATCGCTGCGTCAGATGTAGTAAATCACATGAACCGGGAAAATGTCAAATCACGGAAAAAACAACACTGAACAAGTTATACTGTGTCCTGTGCCGTAAAACTGGGCACCCTGCGTCATATAGCCAATGTCCCAGCATAAACAAAGGTAATAATAAACAATCAAAGTCGGCGAATATATTGCAAGCAAAAAAGACAGTGGAACGCGCTGTGCCCACAAAAATGCAAATACCGCGAGAAATCACTAAAGTAGCGCCAGTCAAACCAGGCACTTAATTTGCGCAAATGGCCGCTAACGATACGGCAAACACCATACCAGAGACTGCGAAATCTGCGCCTATAGCAACCGCGGCTCCAGTTAACACATTCACTGAAATGTTTCAAAAGTTTATATTAGTCCGATTTCGCGAATTGATCATTTATATCTTTTCAACTCAGTTTTTATAATTTTATCGATAATTCAATATCATTTCATCAAGTAAATATTCAGTTTGAAATTCGAATTAGGAATCTACAGTTTACGATACCCAATGAAAATTATAGCTATTTCCGTAAGGTGTCGCTGCTATTGATCTAGGTTGTTCGCCGGTTAATTGTGAAATCAGTACTTGAAAGAAGATCGTTTTCTCGTTTCTGTGGGAGAACGGAAAACAGTAACTCATTCTATGTTTTGTTTCCACTTTATTGTTGTGAAGAAAATAATGTCGCTTTTTTATTAACTTTTTGATAGAACCGAGTCTATATAACTTCGAAATTCATTAGATTCTTTCTCTTGTCCATTTAGAAATCTTCGGAATCATTTGTTATTTCATTGGAGCTGTGTTGTAGCGATTGAAGTAAAAAATTTGCAGAAATTGAAATTATGTATTCATAGATTTTTCTGAATAAATTCCAATCGTCTGAGGCGTATAAGTAGTCGGTAATTTTCCCGGATTTCCTCGACAACCATTTCAATTAGCAAGTGGAGAGATTTCCAATTTTCTTTTGTAAATTAACCTAGATCGATATCTGCTACTCCAAGGGTAAGTCAAATTCATTCTGTTCATTTTAAAATTATATATTCGAGAGATATGGTATTGTAATAAGTTTTTTTTGTTCACCGTCAAGATATTTGTTGAGTTTTCAACTTTATGCCAAACTTTGTTATCTTACGTCTGGGGTAACCACGTTTTTGGGGAAAAAGTCTCGCCACCTAGGACAGTCACGTTGCAAACCATATTCAGCGGAACAAGTAACCTGTAAGCTGTACGATACAAGAATACTAGAAAACTGATGTAAATTACCAAATCAAATCATCGTGGGAATTAATCTCATGGATAGAAGCTAAGTGTTTCTCTTAACCATCAAATTCTTTTTCTTCTATTTTATTTAATTGTTGACAGAGCTCTATCATTAAAATTAGCTTCATCGAAGACCTCAGATTATTTTAAATTGAGAATTTGTACTATGTAATTTGAATTCATCTCATCTGAGACTCATTTTATTGTTAGCGGTTAATCTTTTTGTAGTTAAGTTATTTTTTTGTATAACTTTTTTGATTAGAGTTAGTAAATTATTAATCAGATACTGTGATTTTGCTATTTATCTCGTAATAAAGCTAGTTGTACCCTGTTTCTTTCCTAATTACAGCTTTTACTGTATGTCACCTGGCACTAAAATTTGCAGTTACTCAATCTCAGATTCTTATTTCGATTGATAATTTTTGTGAACACTTTTATATATAACTCGATATTTAGCTCAAGTTATAATTTTGATCTCTAAATTTTTTTGTCATTTGGGTATAAGTCTACATTTGCGCTTATTTTTTTCTTATCTTTATTGAGTGTCTGATTTGCATTAAACACTTGTACAATGGCATAATCCAATTTACTTAAAATAGAGCATGATAGGTTGGTCAAAGATGAACTTGAGTATGAAATTTCAGTTAGAGGTTTAAAGCCTGAAGGAAATGTGTTACATCTTTATAAAATGCTGAGAGGTGTCTTCAAACTAGAGAGTGAAGGTCAATCCTTTGAAATAATTCCTATGACGGATATAGCATCTGAGCTTAATATTTGTCAAGAAAAGTTAGATGAAGTTATCCTTCATTTCAAAGAACCTTTCACAGGTTCTATGCAACGTAAAATTAGGACAAAACTAGCACATCTTCTAGGTCGTACTGAACATATCAAATTTTCTTCTGATAAAGTTCAAAATGAATTAAGGTTTAAACTTCTCACCTCAGTTATGTCACTTGTTTCCAAATTTATATCTTCCATAGAAAAACCTATTGATCCTAAAACATCTGATATCCCTATAGAACTTGAGTTTGAAAATTTATTGAATAAGGAATTATTGTCTTCAACACCTAAAACACCAACAAACCAATCTTCATCTGTTCAAAGTCAAGCTCTCAATGCTTCTGTTCCTGATCAACAAGTAGTGAATTTGTTAGAAAACTTGAATTTATTAGATCCTAAAACTAATTTCAAAAGTATTGGTATAAAATTTTCAGGCAGTAAAGATTCTATGAGTTTAAGTGCTTTCTTTGAAAGAATCAATGATATGGTAGAAGCTAGAGGTATTTCTAGAGATTTAATTTTCAGAAGTGCTTATGATTTGTTTGAAGGTGAAGCCTTAATCTATTATAGAGCTATTAAAAATAAAGTTCAAGACTGCGAAGGATTGATGGCGTTATTCAGAGAGGAATTTCTTAGAGATGGTGATACAGGAATTTTTGAGCAGATTTAAGCTAGAACTCAAGGTCAATCTGAAAGTATTGCAATCTATGTTACTCATATGCAAAATTTATTTGGTCGTTTATCTTTTTCGATAAGCGAGGAAATGACGTTAGGTTTGATTATAACTAAAATCAGACCAGAATATCAAGTGACTTTTGGGTTGAGGGATGACATTGATTCTCTAGATAAATTGATCTTTTTATGCAGAAAATCAGGAGATACCAAACGTACCATCAATAATTTTGTACCCCCTTCGGCTAATGAAAAATATTTTGAATCAGATCTGGGATATAAGTGTGAATCAGTTGTTAAGAAGTTAGATAACTTGGAAATTGATAAGCAAGTAACATTTTCTGAAAAATCCTTGGATAGCCAAAATAGAAATAGTCATGATAGCTATAATAGTAGTCAAAATAGTCAAAGTAGTCAAATAGAGATAGAGCCAATAGCATTAATGAAAATAAAGACAGTGGATATAATGAGAGTAAATAGAATGAACATAGGTCAAGATCAAGAAGTAATAGTAGCAGCAGATATCTTTATAGACCTAGATCCAGAGATAATTCTAGCCAACGTTGTTATTGTTCGGAAACACTGTTTTATAATCCTAATTCTTCAAGTAGTGGTGAATTCGATAATCGTAATTATGATAATTCTTCGGGAACTAAAAGATTTGATAGTTATAACAAAAAGTTTGTAGATCGAAACCTTTCTAATAGAAATCATTTTGATAATTCGCACAATAGATTGAGTAGCAACTACAATAGGAATAGATCTTTTAGTAGGGACAGAAACCAACGATCATCAAGTAGAGATAGGTTTTCAGCAAATACACACTCTAACTTTCAATATTTTCCAAATTCAAGGAATGGTAGGATAGATTCGTTCAGAAATTCTAGTAATACTTTTGAGTCCAATGATAATACTTAAGTTGTTTGTTACCGTTGTCAAGGTCCTAATCATTTTGCGAAGAACTGCACAGTCTAGTCTAAAATGTGTTTTTCTTGTGGGAATTTGGGTTTCATTAAACTAACATGTCCAAAATGTAATCATTTAAACTAAATAAGAAATCAAGTGTTAACCGAGCTAAGACTTCTGGTATTTCATCGGTTAATAGTAGCAATAATTTAGATAGTCAAAATCTTCAGTCAGTGAATCAACATATTTCAATCTCAGATTTCAGTAAAATTAATGAAGTTAGTTTTCAATGTTCAACTTCTGAAATAAAAAATTTCAATAAGAAACACAAACCTGTTCTTGATTCAGGATTTATCCTTGCAAAATCTTCTGAGGGAGAATGTCCTTACATTTCAGTTAATATCTATGGTAAAGAAATTGAAGCTTTGTTAGACAGTGGTGCAAACCAAGTATTCATTAATGAACATACTTTTCAGATATTAAATAACTTAGGTATTGAATTGTTGACCGACAATATTTCAATTTGTACAGTAGCTAACAACCAAGAGTTGAAGTGTTCTGGATATGTCACAATTCCAATCAATTTGCAGGATAAAACGTATGTTTTCAGTGTTTACATATTACCTAACTTACATCACAATATAGTTCTAGGTACAGTTTTTTTGGGTTAGAATGGGTGTAATTCCGGATTTGAGAAAAGGTTGCTGGTATTTTGAAAATGAAACACATTCTATTGATAATTTAACTTCGATGCAGAACTCGATAAAATGTTAGAACTAGACGTAGTAGAACCTTCTGATAGTGCATGGAGTAGCCCAATCCTAATGTTTCCTAAAGAGAACAGTTCTTATCGATTTTGTGTTGATTTTCGTAAACTGAATGCGGTAACAGAAAAATGTGCGTATCCGTTACCTCACCTATCATTTATTCTCGACTCTTTAGGTAATTCTAAATATTTAACATCACTTGATATGAAAAATGCATATTGGCAAATGAAATTTGCAGAGAACAGTAAAAAGTATACTGCTTTTACAATTCCAGGTCGTGGTTTATATCAATTTAAAAGATACGCATTTGGTTTGACAAATGATTCTGCTACTTGTCTAAAATTAGTGGACAAATTTTTTGGTCCAGAATGAGCCAATAACGTATTTAAATATTTGGATGATATTGTTATTTGTACATCAGAATTTGGTTCTCTTTTAGTCTTATTGAAGAAAGATTTAAACAGGTTGTTTGAAGCGAATTTGATTCTTAATAAAGAGAAGTGTTCATTTTGTCGATCGGAGCTCAAGTTTCTCGGACATGTCATAAATAGAGACGGAATAACAGTAAATCCTGATAAGGTTAGCGCTATAGTCAATTTGCCGCGTCCTAAAACTCCAAAAGAAGTAAGATGTTTAATAGGGATGGTCATGTGGTATAATAATTTTCATTCTGATCTGTCTACGATAGTCGAAACATTAACCAAGCTTACTCGTAAAAATGTAAAATATAATTGGACACCAGAATGGGAAAAAGCATTCAAGAAAGTCAAAGATAGCTTAATAAATGCAGCTATGCTATCTTGCCGAAGTTTTAATTATGAATTCATTCTGCAATGTGTATCATATTAGTATTTATGGCCTAGGTAGTGTACTTTCTCAATTTCATAACGGCAGAGAACACGTTATTTGTTACCTTTCCAAAAGTTTGACTAGTTCAGAACAAAATTTTCAGTTACTGAAGTTGAATGCTTGAGTGTTCTTTGGTCAGTCGAAAAACTTAGATGCCACCTTGAAGGTGCTCCTTATATCAAAGTTATAACAGCTCATCATAGTTTGGTTTGGTTGAATAATCTTTAAAATCCTCATGGTAGACTAGGTTGATGTGCTTTAAGGCTCCAACAGTATAACTTTTCAATCGTACATAGGCCAGGAAAAAATGATTATGTTCCAGACTATTTCTCTGAAGCAATACCCGAAAATTACGAACTTTCAGAAATTTATACACCTACTAGTAATGATCCATGGTATAATAAACTTTTATCAGAAGTTAGGGAAGATCCATTAAATTTTCCAAATTTTCGTATATATGATTATGGTTATTTATACAAGAATAGAAGCACAAATTTCAACAATGCTGGTTCTTGGAAACAACTCTTACCAAAAGAAAATCGTCAAGAAATATTACGTCAATATCACGATGATCCTATTTCAGGAAGACATTTTGGAATTTTCAAAACTTTTCATAAAATCTATTCAAATTACTTTTGGCCAGGAATGAAACAAGACATTACCAAGTTTGTGAATAAATGTAGAACATGTGCGGCGCATAAGCCTGCACAGAAACTCAAATCAGGGGAAATGGGTCCATTTCCACGTAGTTCTAAAGGACACCAACATGTACTTGTAGTTTGTGAATATTTTAGTAAATTTAGTTTGCTTTTTTCAATTCGTAAAGCCGTTGCTTCAACAATTGTCGAATTGTTGGAAGAACAAGTATTTCTTATACTTGGAGTCCCGGAATTGCTTAAATGTGATAACGGAGTCCAATTCAAAAGCAAAGAGTTCTGTGAACTATTGAAACAGTATAACGTAAAACCTTTTTATAACCCATTGTATTATCCAGAACCAAATTTTACCGAAAGAGCAAACCGTGTAATTGAAACTATGATTTCTAGTTATATTGAGAAAAATCACAAAACTTGGGGCAAATACTTAGCCCAACTTGGTTGTGCTTATAGAACTGCTGAACATGAAGTAATTCAGAATACACCCCATTTAGTGAACTTTGGCTTGAAAATGATCATAAATGGTGGTGATTATGATATCGAAGGGGATAGAAATAGTATAGTTGAAAATTCTGCACATAAAGATCAAATGAAACCTGAAAAAGTAGTAGAACTTCTGAAGTTGAGAAGTTTTGTTGAAGAAAGATCAAAATCGGCTCATGAAAAAGCTAAACACACAACATAATTTACGACATAGGCTACAATCTTATGATGCTAATGATTATGTTTGGGTAAAAACACACCATCTTTCCTCTAGTATTATGGACTTTAGTGCAAAACTGGGAGATAAATATGTGAGTCCTTATAAGGTGAGAAAGAAATTTGGTTATGAAGTTGAAGATGAGTCTGGAAATTCTAAAGGAGTGTGGCATGTATCACAACTGAAACCAGACAATCCTTTAGATAATTAATTATATTGGGATAGTTTATGTGAGTTTTCTGGTATATATATATATATATATATATATATATATATATATATATATATATATATATATATATATATATATATATATATATATATATATATATATATATATATATATATATATATATATATATATATATATATATATATATATATATATATATATATATATATATATATATATATATATATATATATATATATATATATATATAAACTCATATATATATATATATATATATATATATATATATATATATATATATATATATATATATATATATATATATATATAATATATATATATATATATATATATATATATATATATATATATAATATATATATATATATATATATATATATATATATATATATATATATATATATATATATATATATATATATATATATATATATATATATATATATATATATATTTTATATAGTCTTTCAATAGTTCAAGGATGGCATTTCTTTCTAAACAATTCTTCGATTTTTTGGGGAAAACTGGGAGGAATGTAACAGTTCGGTTTCTCGAATTAATCACTTATATCTTTTAAACTCAGTTTTCATAATTTTATTGATAATTTAATCTCATTTCATTTAGTTAAATATTCAAAGAGTTTGAAATTCGAATCAGGAATCTTCAGTTAATGATATCCAATGAAAATTATAGTTAAATCCGTAAGGTGTCGCTACTATTGATCTAGGTTGTTCGCCATTTAATTGTGAAGTCAGTACTTGAAAGAAGATCGTTTTCTCGTTTCTGTGGGAGAACGGAAAACAGTAACTCATTCTATGTTTCGTTTTCACTTTATTGTTTGCTTTTTTATTAATTTTTTTGAATATCTCTAGTTTTTTGATAGAACCGAGTCTATATTTAGATTCTTTCTCTTTTCTATTTAGAAATCTTCGGAATCATTTGTTATTTTATTTTATCGGAGCTGTGTTGTAGCGATTGGAGTGGAAAATTTGCAGAAATTGAAATTTAGTATTCATTGATTTTCTGAATAAATTCCAATCGTCTGAAGGGTTATAAGTAGGCGGTAATTCTGCCGGATTTCCTACACAACCAATTCAATTAGCGAGTGGAGAGATTTCGAATTTTCTTTTGCAAATTAACCTAGATCGATATCTTCTATTCCAAGGGTAAGTCAAATTCATTCTGTTCATTTTAAAAATAAAGATTCGAGAGATATGGTAGATGATCTAGTGCTGGTGACAAGCCCGAAAGTTGGAATGCGGAATGCCCTACAAACACTTGAGGAGGCAGCAAGCACCATATGTTTGCAGCCAAATGCCTCTAAATGCTCGGTATTATCGCACGTTTCAGTCGGCAAGCTCAAAAAAATCAAAGTGGTAACTTTTAAGATTTCAGGCAAGTACATTGAGCAATCTACGGTATTGAATAAATTCAAATACTTGCTTTGATTCTAAGGGTTCAGAAGAGTTGAAGCTGAACTAGGTTTAATCCTAGATAAAATAACATCCATTCCTCTTAAACCACAGCAGCGGATGGAAATCTTAAGAATCTTTGTGATACCGAAGCTGTACTATGGCTTAGTTCTGGGGTCCATGACTACGAGGAGACTGAAGGACATGGATGAACAGATAAGATGGGTAATACGGGAATGGCTGCACTTACCAGATGATATGGCTATGGGCTTCTTCCATGCTCCTGTCAGAGATGGTGGACTCGGTGTGCCATCCTTGGTAACCTTGATTCCTCGTCTCCTCATAAATAGAGTGGAAGGACTGAAGACATCGTCATACTGACTAGCGAGAATTATTGCTTGAATCAAAAAATACAACGGAAAACTTTATGGACAGAGCGTACACAAAGGAAGCTGAACGTAGAGAACGACGTGGTGTGCAAAGCTGGATGTGGGAAAACTGAAAGAACATTCCATATTATACAGGGATACTTTAGGCCGCATGGAGGTCGTATAAAACGCAATGATGCTATTGTCAGAACAGCTGCGGCAAATCTGGAGAAGAAGGGATGGAAAAAAGAGATGAAATATCTGTACAGAACCAAGGAAGGAAATAGAAAGCATGACATCGTGGTCTGGAAGAACGAGGAGTGTCATGTTATCCATGCACAGATAGTATCAGGATCCGGCGAGTTGAGGAAGAAACATCTGGAGAAGGTAAAATACTACAAGCATAACAAAGAACTTATCTGGGAAATAACGCATAGAACACGATGCATGCGCATGAACCACTCCTCCATCACCATAACCTAGAGAGGAATATGGTGCAAAGAGTCGCACGATCACCTGAAACAAATGGGATTAAGTACTAATGACATGAATGGTCTGACAACTAGGGTAATGCAAGGATTACATACCAATTGGACCAGGTTTAACCAGATGACGGAGAAGAGAATAGCAACCTGGGAGTGAAGTAGGAGTCAATCATGGAGTTAATCGTCTCCACAACATCTTCGTGAAATGCCTGGAACGAAAGGTGTATGTATGTTAGTGTGTATGTATATATCAAACATATTAAATATGTATACTTACCTTCAAAATTTCATATATATATATATATATATATATATATATATATATATATATATACACAGTGTGTTCCAACGAAAATTTGACCCCCCCTATAACTCCGAAATGAGTAATATTAGCGAAAACACCAAGACACGTCGATTTTTGTTCCGAGGGGAGCATTTTTCGAAATAATTCGAAACTTCTCAGATCAACCCCTACCCCAGCAACCCTAACTTTGAAATTCATTATAGGAATAAGGGTCGAGTGGCACCTTACTGAAAAGGTCTGTCAATTCTCCACCTTGATTTGTCATTTTAGAATTTTAAATTAACATACAGGGTGTCCCAACCAAGGGTGAAGTTGAATTCCTGGAAATCCCAAATACTAAATGAAATAGATTTATTTTGGCATAATGCAAGCGCAGGTTTATGCTCGGTCTAGAAAAACGACCTACACTTGTGAATTTGGAGTTGGTGCAATCAACCCCCTATTTCCAGCATCCCCAACTCAAAAATCATTCGATCGATAATAGGTCAAGTGGCACCTCGTTGGAAAGGTACTGCAATTTTCTCTTCGAATTTGGTATTTTCGAAATTTAGAATCATCATACAGGGTGTCCCGAAGCAGGAACATTGAAAATCCAAATAACTTTTTGAAACTGGTTCATTTCGTATTTTCGAAATAACAGTTGTGCCAAAGAAACGGCAAGGATATTCGATAGGAACCATCCTGAAAGAGAAAGGGGAGTCAGTCACCAGTACGTTAAATATTTGCTTGACAAATTCCTAGCTACGGGTTCGGTGGCAAACAAAAAACATGAAGTGGCATGTCCTGTCAGAAATGAGGCAACGGAAGTGGCAGTAGTGGGTCATCTACAAATGGAGAATACTACTTCGATCAGAAAACTATCTCGTCTGACTGGTGTATCAGCTACAACTGTCCATAGAATCGTGAAACATCACAAATTTCACCCTACAAGGTAAAACTAGTGCATGAAATAAACGAAGATGATCCAGATCGTCGTTTACAGTTTTGTGAAAATCTAAGTGAAAACCTAAACGCTAATCCAAATTTTCTGAATAACATCTATTTTTCTGATGAAAGCACCTTTATGCTCAGTGGTGAAGTGAATAGACATAATTGTCGATATTGGGACACACAGAATCCTCATTGGTTTAGAGAGGCCCACACGCAAAGGCCTCAGAAGTTGAACGTTTGGGCAGGAATTTTGGCAATCATCTAGTTGGGCCTTTCTTTATTGAGGGTAATCTGAATGGAAATGGCTACCTACAGTTGTTAGAGGAACACATACATCCTAGATTGACAGAAATTTTACAGAACGATCCAACTCTTTCTGAGGACGAAATGCGTTTTCAACAAGACGGTGCTCCTCCGCATTATGATGCTCGGGTGCGCCAATATTTAGACGAAAATTTCCCAGGAAGGTGGATTGGTAGAAGAGGACCTGTTGAGTGGCCAGCCAGGTCACCAGATTTAAATCCCTAGATTTTTTTTTGTGGGGCCATCTAAAATCTAAAGTTTATGCCACAAGACCAGAAAACCTGGAGGAGCTGCGGATGAGGATTATCACAGAATGCCGACTTTTGACTCCTGAAGTTTTCGCTAATGTGAGAAGAGAGTTCGAAAATCGTCTGTATAACTGTATGGAGGTGGGCGGAGGTCATTTTGAACAATTGTTGTAATAATCAAGTTAGTTTTTGTTTTCAATTGAATACAAGTTCAATAAATCTCGTTTTCCTGTTTAGATGAGCATCCAATCAGTTTCTCCATCATCCCTCATCCTGATCCTCACGCCAGAAAACCTCGATTGCCAAACTGAAACCAATGCCTCAGTGATTCAGAAAATAGAAAAATCTTTCTGAAACTTTGCCACTCAACCTGTAATCACTTGTATGATTTTTTGAGTTGGGGATGCTGAATGGAAGAGATTGATTGCAAAAATTCCATATTCACGCAAGAGAGTCTTATTCTCGAATCAAACATAAACATGTTCTCGTATTATACCGAAATGAACCAGTTTCAAAAAGTTATTTGTGTTTTCAGTGTTCCTGCTCCGGGACACCCTGTATGCTGATTCTGAATTCCGAAAATACCAAATTCGAAGAGAAAAATGAAATACCTTTTCAACGAGGTGCCACTTGACCTATTTTCGATCGAATGATTTTTGAGTTGGGGATGCTGGAAATAGGGGGTTGAATGCACCAACTCCAAATTCACAAGTGTAGGTCGTTTTTCTAGACCGAGCATAAACCTGCGCTTGCATTATGCCAAAATAAATCGATTTCATTTAGTATTTGGGATTTGCAGGAATTCAACTTTACCCTCGGTTGGGACACCCTGTATGTTAATTTAAAATTCTAAAATGACAAATCAGAATGGAGAATTGACAGACCTTTACAGTAAGGTGCCACTCGACCCTTATTCCCTATGATGAATTTCGAAATTAGGGTTGCTGGGGTAGGGGTTGATCTGACAAGTTTCGAATTATTTCGAAAAATGCTCCCCCTCGAAACAAAAATCGACGTGTCTTGGTGTTTTTCACTAATGTTACTCATTTCGGAGTTATAGGGGGTCAAATTTTCGTTGGAACACACTGTATATATATATATATATATATATATATATATATATATATATATATATATATATATATATATATATATATATATATAAACGTATTTTCTGGTAATGTCGTAAAATTACAAATGCAATAGTTAATGGGTGTACGACAAGGGCAAAATGATAAGCTCACACTTTCATACTTCAATCTCTATATTTCGATCCTAGTTTGGATCTTCCTCAGGAGCGCTAAAACGAAAACAGTGGAAACTTACAATTGGACACACTAAAAGTACCTAACGTATACAAGAAAAACACAACGAATTGTTATGAATGACCATTACACAAATTAAAAAGCCTTGATTGTAGTCACTTACCGTATTCACGATGAGAAAAAGGCACTGCAAACCAGAAAACCATAGAGACAACCTCGAGAGAACCCCATTCACAGGAGCATATTTTATATTGTCTCAAGTAGCAATTATTGTACAATAATATTTAACATATACCACATAACAGTTTTTTCCTCAATTAATAAACTGTGCCAGACTGAATCAATAAGAATAAAATAGGTATGTCACTGGACTACACCAAGAAAAAGCAATTGACAGACTAGAAGTTAGGTTAACACAATAAGCGAGCACAGAAAGCAGACAATTGTCATGGTATCATCAGATCACAGAGTCATACAACAGTAATGTGAACAAAACACAGTATGATAAAACTTAAACTCTAAACAATCAAAGCTTTAGAAATCAGAATTGTAACTGAACTCACCGGATTTCAATATCTAGGTAAATAATTAATTATTTTCTTCTTATAAGACTATTACAACATGCACTTGTAGAATTTAAAACATATGAAAAACACATTCATAATGGTGAATCAATTATACCACCATGGAATGAAGGAATATCCAAACATCACCCACAAGACAATGCATGACAACCAAACTGAAACAGGAGTTTTTTTTCAACAGTAAGGCAAAGCCATAGATAGAAATCACCTTTTATCAAGGGTTAAGAGAAAACTATAAATGTTACTGAAATTGTTAACATCAATTCTACAAGTGCATGTTGTAATAGTCTTATAAGAAGAAAATAATTAATTATTTACCTAGATATTGAAATCCTGTGAGTTCAGTTACAATTCTGATTTCTAAAGCTTTGATTGTTTAGAGTTTAAGTTTTATCATACTGTGTTTTGTTCACATTACTGTTGTATGACTCTGTGATCTGATGATACCATGACAATTGTCTGCTTTCTGTGCTCGCTTATTGTGTTAACCTAACTTCTAGTCTGTCAATTGCTTTTTCTTGGTGTAGTCCAGTGACATACCTATTTTATTCTTACTGATTCAGTCTGGCACAGTTTATTAATTGAGGAAAAAACTGTTATGTGGTATATGTTATATATTATTGTACAATAATTGCTACTTGAGACAATATAAAATATGCTCCTGTGAATGGGGTTCTCTCGAGGTTGTCTCTATGGTTTTCTGGTTTGCAGTGCCTTTTTCTCATCGTGCATACGGTAAGTGACTACAATCAAGGCTTTTTAATTTGTGTAATGGTCATTCATAACAATTCGTTGTGTTTTTTCTTGTATAAGTTAGGTACTTTTAGTGTGTCCAATTGTAAGTTTCCACTGTTTTTCGTTTTTAGCGCTCCTGAGGAAGATCCAAACTAGGATCGAAATATAGAGATTGAAGTATGAAAGTGTGAGCTTATCATTTTGCCCTTGTCGTACACCCATTAACTATTGCATTTGTAATTTTTACGACATTACCAGAAAATACGTTTACATTGAGATGGGTTTTTACTCCGAAATTAGTTCCACCTATGGTAGAGAGGCAGTGGAGGTTATGAAGGAGTGGGCTAACATTTACAGCAGGCTAGCAAATCTCAGAAACCGGAGAATCTTCTTACTAAATTGTAGAAGAACAGGCATTTTACCGAATCACATTTCACAAGGACTCAAATCAGTTTACACTTTGTTGGACGGTTCAGGCTCAACAACACACATAGTAGAGAATTTTAACAAAAAGTTAGGTTGCAAAGTGCTCTCATTGGAAATAAGTTTGACAGAAAAACAGTTGAAGAATGCAGAAAGAGGTTTGAAGAGTGTCAGGCAGAGATCTGAACAATTTTTTCCTGATGATGTCATGGATAGCTATGAAAGTAGCAGAATTAGGGCATACAACACAATGTTTGAATCAATTAGGCGAAAAAATCAGAGAAAGTTGGAGCTCCTGGTTGGTAGGGCTAAGTCTGGTTCTGCTTTCAATAGCACTTGGATTTGTAACATGACCAATATTGATATCCCAGAAGATGTCAAAGGGTTCTTATCCTTGGGTCCAAAATTCAGCATCCCACCTAAGAATTCCCAAATAAGATTTAAAAAACTTTTAGCAGATGTCGAGTATGTTGTGGAAGCAATGCCTGATCACAAGAAAGATATTATCAGAGCCCAGGTAACGAATATTATTACAAATTTTTATATAAAGAACAGATTTAACAATAGTCTATTCAATTACTTGTTTTATACTACTTCAAAGTTCCTTAAGGAGAATGACAGTCTCGTGGTGATGAATTCCGATAAGGGCAATAAAACCGTCATAATGGATAGGGCTACATATAATAACAAAGTTCATCTTCTACTGGAAAATAGGGACGTTTATTCTCTATTGGATCGTGATCCTACACTTTCCGTTGAAAGAGCTAGCAATAGCATTGTAAGTGACCTGAAATCTTGTGGGTACATTGATAATCAGACTGCTTCTAAGCTGAATATTTATGACTCTGTGGCCCCCAGATTTTATGGCCTTCCCAAGGTACATAAAGCAGATGTGCCTCTTAGACCTATTGTGTCTACTATTGCTTCTCCCACGTCCAATTTATGCAAACACATAACAGATATTTTGACACAGGCCTTTATGGCTTATAACATATTCTCGGTTCCGAGCTCGAAGGTTTTCTCCGAAAGAATCAATGACTTTCAGCTTCCAGAAGGGTATGTTATCATATCTCTGGATGCTGTCTCACTATTTACTAATATTTCTCTGGAGCTTACTGTTTATATCATTGACTTGGAATGGGAAAGAATTGTGGACAGGACTGATATCCCAAAGGATCGTTTTATTCAGATCATAGAATTTATTTTTGAGTCAAATTTCTTCTTGTGTGATGGGAATTACTACAAACAAATTTTTGGATGCCCAATGGGTAACAACATTAGTCCTTGTCTGGCGAATATGGCGATGACGTATCTCATAAAGACTGCGGTGGGTAGACTTGATTTTGTTTTGCCGTTCATACATCAATATGTTGATGACTTAATATTAGCAATACCTAGAAACAAAGAGGATGAGGTTCTACAAACTTTTAATGATCTAGATGATCATATAAAATTCACTTTAGAAAGAGAAACAAATAGATCAGTTCCATTCCTGGATACTAGATTAATTAGAGATAATTCCAATAAGATCCTTCTAGATTGGTATACAAAACCAACTTCTTCTGGAAGATATATCAATTTCACTTCATATCATGACAAGAATGTAAAGTGGAATGTTGTACTGGGAATGAAGAAAAGAATCATTGAAATTGCTCACCCCACACTCCGACAAGATGCATTGTCTAGATACTTACAATTGCTGGTCAACAACGGGTTCCCTAAACCTCTTCTCAATAAGTTGCTCTTTGGCACAAGGATAAACAACCCACCTACAATCACTGATGTTCAGAATACTGTTCGGGATGATAGTCGTTCAGTTGGTTTTGCCTCGTTGCCATTCATTGATGGCCTTACACAGAAACTTGTATTTCTTTTCAAAAAAAACATTAACATTAAGATTGCCAAATATAACTTGGTATCAAACAGATATTTCTTTACTAACAATAAAGACAAAGTGCCTCTTAAAAAAACTCGAAATTCGGTATACAAAATCAATTGTTCTAATTGTGAAAAGTGTTATGTTGGACAATCGGGACAGACTCTGAATTAACGTTTAGTAATACATAAAAGTGATGCAAAACTAAGACCAGATAGGTGTGCGCTTGCGCAACATGTGTTTAGTACTGGACATAATATGTGCTTTGATAATGTAGAGATACTGGACACTGAGAAGAACCTTACAAAGAGGAAATTTTTGGAGATGTGTTATATTACACAGAATAACACCATGAATTCTAGAACTGATGTTAACAATTTGAGTAACATTTATAGTTTTCTCTTAACCCTTGATAAAAGGTGATTTCTATCTATGGCTTTGCCTTACTGTTGAAAAAAAACTCCTGTTTCAGTTTGGTTGTCATGCATTGTCTTGTGGGTGAAGTTTGGATATTCCTTCATTCCATGGTGGTATAATTGATTCACCATTATGAATGTGTTTTTCATATGTTTTAAATTCTACAAGTGCATGTTGTAATAGTCTTATAAGAAGAAAATAATTAATTATTTACCTAGATATTGAAATCCTGTGAGTTCAGTTACAATTCTGATTTCTAAAGCTTCGATTGTTTAGAGTTTAAGTTTTATCATACTGTGTTTTGTTCACATTACTGTTGTATGACTCTGTGATCTGATGATACCATGACAATTGTCTGCTTTCTGTGCTCGCTTATTGTGTTAACCTAACTTCTAGTCTGTCAATTGCTTTTTCTTGGTGTAGTCCAGT
Source organism: Cryptolaemus montrouzieri (assembly GCA_013387265.2). Classification (NCBI taxonomy): domain Eukaryota; kingdom Metazoa; phylum Arthropoda; class Insecta; order Coleoptera; family Coccinellidae; genus Cryptolaemus; species Cryptolaemus montrouzieri. The sequence continues at coordinate 35,510,543 of JABFTP020000186.1, read as the reverse complement.
GACATACCTATTTTATTCTTACTGATTCAGTCTGGCACAGTTTATTAATTGAGGAAAAAACTGTTATGTGGTATATGTTATATATTATTGTACAATAATTGCTACTTGAGACAATATAAAATATGCTCCTGTGAATGGGGTTCTCTCGAGGTTGTCTCTATGGTTTTCTGGTTTGCAGTGCCTTTTTCTCATCGTGAATACGGTAAGTGACTAGAATCAAGGCTTTTTAATTTGTGTAATGGTCATTCATAACAATTCGTTGTGTTTTTCTTGTACAAGTTAGGTACTTTTAGTGTGTCCAATTGTAAGTTTCACTGTTTTTCGTTTTAGCGCTCCTGAGGAAGATCCAAACTAGGATCGAAATATAGAGATTGAAGTATGAAAGTGTGAGCTTATCATTTTGCCCTTGTCGTACACCCATTAACTATTGCATATATATATATATATATATATATATATATATATATATATATATATATATATATATATATATATATATATATATATATATATATATATATATATATATATACCGTATTAAAATATGGTAAATAATAAACAAAACAGCAAAATGCCTCGTAATCTAATAAGTGATGCGCATGAATATTAACGAGATTCCCCAATCCCTACTTATTATCTAGCGAAACCTCTGCCAAGGAAACCGCCTTGGAAAAATTAGCGAGGAACGGAGACCCTGTTGAGCTTGACTTCAGTCTGGCACTGTGAGGAGAAATAAGAGGTGTAGAATAAGTGGGAGATCGTTATCGGAGGGCGCCGATCAACGTTTCCCACATGATCTGATGCGAGGACACTGTCAGGCGGGGAGTTTGACTGGGTCGGTACATCTGTCAAAGAATAACGCAGGTGTCCTAAGGCCAGCTCAGCGAGGACAGAAACCTCGCGTAGAGCAAAATGGCAAATGCTGGCTTGAGCTCGATGTTCAGTACGCATAGAGACTGCGAAAGCAAGGCCTATCGATCACTTTGGTTTGAAGATTTTTCAGCAAGAGGTGTTACCTCAGGGATAATTGGCTTGTGGCGGCCAAGCGTTCATACCGATGAATCGTCTCTAAGGCCGTATCGTTTCTAGTCAAAGGTCGCAACGATACCTCTAGGGGTTTCGAGGGTTGAAAGGCTCTCTATCCCATATATAACCGAAGTTCGTTCTTACTCTGATCGACAAACTCGTCTCGTTCGAATATCTGCAACGTATTTGAACACACATTGTGACATCAGTTTTGATGAGTACTCTACGTTCGGTATCTCCGTCTGGTCAACCAACTGAAGTGATTGCACGTCCCGACCGAGGCAACGACTAAACAGTCTCTATAAAGACTTGCGCAAGGTTGCTAAGTAACTTTACCACGCAATGGTGTATTTTATGTTTTTACATTGAACTACACATTAGTGCCATTACAATTTTTCCTCCTGAAAGTTCTTTCAGCATGTTTCTCGAACAGATGAGGGTGACCCTTAATCGAGATGATAATGTAATCGTCACTTCCGCTGTTATACATGGTAAGGCCTGCGAGACTGATTTATACTACCGCAACAGTCTACTGCGTCCGTAGGACTTGAATGACTTTTAAAACTAATGATATCAATAGGACTTCATATTGAGATGAACTTGGCCTATTAACAATACACTTATCAACTGATCTATATCACATTGAAACTCGTAGAGACATAAATATATATTTGCACCATGCATAGGAAAGTCAACACCATGCATAGAAGTCAACAGTCCAACTTACCTCTTCTTCTGATGATGCTATTCTATCTTAATGCCGCATGATATACTTCTGAGACAATACGATCCGTTCTTCGGTAGAGCTCATCGACAAGGACCTCGGGACACATATGTCACCCGGTCCGTTCTCCATACGTCCTGCCTAACGATACTATTTCCATGTGCGTACACTTCGGAAGTTCTCGCCACCAAGCCGCGCTCGAATGGCGCAGACATCGGTCGAGGAGTTCATACGGTGCACTTTGGAAGGTGAAAATCCGGAAGATTACTTGTCGACCTCTTGAATTTTTTGTTTCAGACTTCCCGGTTTCGCCATGCACGACGTTTCTTTTGTGGGCCGAACTTCGACGCCCCCTGAAAGCGATGGAAGAATGACAAATAAATCATTTGTATATTTCTCATCTGGATTGCCTTCTCGAAATGATATTTTCTAATAAAGGAGCCGTAGAAAATATATAAAATAATAGAGTTATTTCTGGCATTCCTATTAGTTTAATAGTTAGGCTGTACTTCGACGCCCCGTGCAAGCGATGGAAGAGTGACAAATAAATAATTTATATATTTCTCATCTCGATAGCATGCTCTAAATGTTAATTTTTGATAAGGGAGCCATGAAAAATATGCGTATGGTGCACTTCGGATGTCCTCGCTGCCAAGGTGCGCTAGAATGGCGCAGACATCGGCCGGGGAATCCTACATCCTACAGATCATACGGTGCACTTCGGAAGGTGAGAATCCGAAAGATTACTTGTCGACCTCGCCGCATCCTTAGTAGGCAGGCAGCTGAGGATTAGACACGTCGAATCGGGCAACCGATTAATGACCTCATTGAACCTGAGCAGTGCCGTCACCCTTGGAGCTGGCCATTCTTCGTGACAGACTCCGAAAGCGAGAAATCCCCTATTACAGCGAGATCGCGGTCAACTCGAACTCTATCGACTCAGATGGCCGTCTAGCGATCACACGTGAATACCGGCCGACCTGGGCAGTCGGCCGTCAACTCTTGCGACCACTCGCTTCTTTCCGAGCGAGATTATATCTGTGAAATAAGAACATCGCTCGAATCACCGTGACGTTGACATCATTGCATGTATAACGAAGGGTCGAGAGTATGTTGGAAAATCAAAACGCGGGACGACCGGACAATCGTCCAATCGTCCCGCATGGTCGAATCGTCTGTGTGACCGAAATATCGACCTGCCCACACGGAGGCGCTCCGTACTAGACGGATTCACCCCTATAACGCTTTTCTGCGATGTGACGTGATGAGTCTCGTTTTGACGGTGTGCACGCCCTTGTCAAGGGACTATTACAGCGTGGCTAACGTGAACACATGACGGTGTTACGTCGCCTACGCGCTACGGTTAACGTACGACGGGTGTGAAGCCTACCGTAAGCTGTCGGTAGGTTTTCGGCTTTCCGTCGATATTAGCCGATCAGACGAACGATCCGGTCAGTAGTCATATGCTTGTCTCAAAAATTAAGCCATGCATGTCTCAGTCAAACCCAAATTAAGATGAAACCGCGAGAGGCTCATTAAATTAGTTATGGTTCCTTAGATCGTACACACATTTACTTGGATAACAGTGGTAACGCTTTGATTAGACCAAAACCAATCGGTGGCGGGTCCGCCCCTCATCGTACAATTTGGAGACTGAATAACTTTAGGCTGATAGCACGGTCTCGTACCGGCGACGCATATTCAAATGTCTGCCTTAAGAATTGTCGATGGTAGGTTCTGCGCCTATCATGATTGTAACGGGTAATGGGGAATGGGGGTTCGATTCAGGGGACGGAGCCTGAGAAACAGCTACCACATCCAAGGATGGCAGCAGGCGCGCAATTTACCTACTCCCGGCACGGGGAGGTAGTGACGAAAAATAGCTATACGGGACTCATCCTAGGCTCCCAAGGCTGATGGTGAATTCGCCAACAATATTTCTATCCATACTCTCATCAAATACAATGTTAATAGCGTAAGAGAGTCCCTTATATTGAGAATGTTGTACTCGTTTGCACACTATTTAATCACTGAGATTAGGGGGCACAGTGTATACCACTGTTGTCATTTCCGCCAATTTAATAGCCAAATGCCTCGTCATCTAATTAGTGACGTGCATGAATGGATTAACGAGATTGACACTGTTCCTACCTACCAGTGCGATGAGACAATATGTTCTGCGCAAGCAGAGCAAAGTGATCAAGAATGTGTGTAGTAGTATCCTTTCCCTAGCGGGAAGGTACGAAAGGTTAAATGTTGGTTTGTTGAGCAAGGTTGAGAAAATGAAGGAAGTGATTGCGGAAAGGAGAAGTGGGAACAGAGGATTGAAAGAGGATGCTTTAGTGTGAATGTATGAACAAAGATTGAGGCAGTAGTTGGAAGTCAGAGTGGGAAGAATGGTGTGGAGAATGTGAAATCCTATGCGGTAGTGACGAGAGATGAAAGTGGAAACACGAAGAGTGAAGAGTTCAAGAAAAGGATGATGAGTGAAGTTGGACCGGAATTGAATGTAATAGTAAAAGCCGTGAGGAAATGAAGACAAGAAGAAGGGATAGTGATAGAGACGAGGAGTGAAAAAGAGCTAAAGATGCTGAAGCAGTGTGAAGATCAGGGAGTTGGGATGGAGAGTGGAGGCTTCTACAGAACGGCAGAGTGTTTGTGTGGTGGCAGGCCAATAAGGTGAAAGAGGCGGATTATGTTGAGAGATGCTTCAGGTGCCTGGATTTTGGGCACCTGTTGAGAGAGTGCAAGGCGAAGGAGCGTGCGTGTAGGAAGTGTGGGGAATATGGACATGTGGTGAGAGAATGTCTGAATGGAAGGAAGTGTCGGATCTGTAAAGAGAAGGGAAGGGAATGTGGGCACTCAGTCATGAGCGCGGAGTGTCCAGAGTATCAGAGAGCGTGTGTGAGAGTGAGAGCTAGATATGGAAATGGATGAGGTAAGAAGTCAGCATATGCTGGTGCTGCAACTGAATTGTCAGCGCTCGTATGCTGTAATGTGTGATGTGGGGGAGAGGATGCTTCAGGAACGTATGAGTGTTGCTTTTTTGAATGGGGTTGTGTGTGGGTTGCCAAGTAGTATGATTGTGTATTTGGATACCGGGGGTGGAGCGGCTATCGTCCTAGTAGGCGGTGGATGCGGCATTACCCTGGTAGTTTATTTGATTGGTGATTGTGGTGTTTTATTTGGGTAAGGAATGCTTGTGTTGAATGCTTCCTGGTCTCTGTGTATTGTCGGTATGGAAGTGCTTTGGAACCGTATCTGGGTTACTTAGAAAGGGAGAGACTTATGGTTGAGTCCAGGCCAACCACCTTCGGCCTGTATACAAATTCTGTGTCTCCCTTGTGGTATGCAGACCACCAGTATGGTGAGAGTTTGGAGTGAGGTGTGCTACTGGAGGAGTTTCTGATGGGAGAGACTCGGTGGTCATGAATGAGGCGAGTGAGTGGTTCACATTCAGTGGGCCCAACGGTGAGTCAGACATCGATCTGTATATGTTGCTGTATGATTAAGATGGAAACTGAAGGATGCAGTCTGCAGGTTTTTTTTCGGAGAGGGAAGTGGATCGTATGAATGCTGTATTGTTGGAATGGATTGGCAAAGTGAATGGAATGAATGAGATAAAAACACAAGGTTTAACTTTAATCTACACTTTATTTGAAAAAATTCGACGACGTTTCGCTGACACAGCAGCTTTATCAAGAATGGCATTCTTGATAAAGCTGCTGTGTCAGCGAAACGTCGTCGAATTTTTTCAAATAAAGTGTAGATTAAAGTTAAACCTTGTGTTTTTATCTCATTTATATCATGGATCTACATCAAGTAACGGCCTCCACAATTCAAATGAATGGAATGATTTTGAAAGGAGTAGGCGTAGGTAGAAAGGGTGTCGTGTGGTGGACAGAGAAATTAGTTGGAATGAAGAGGAAAGTAAGAAAGACAAGAGTGAAATGGCAGAGAGACAGGAGAAATGGTGTGAACGAAATCGATTGTAAAAATCGATACCTTCTGCTAGTGCGTGATTATAAGAATGGGATGAACCTGAGTACCGAAAGAAAGTGGAGAGAGTTTGTGAGAGTGGAAGAGAACCAGAACCCTTGGGGGGAAGGTATAATGTGTACTTGGGTAGAAAGAAAATGAATGACGTTTGTGGTATACGAGTGAGTGGTAGAACAACGGTTACGTGGGAAGAGAGTTTGAGTGCTTTGATAGATGTGTTTTTCCCGAAGAGCCAGAGTGTGCTTCGAATACGGCGAGAATGGATAGATATGAGGGTGAAAGAATTTAGTATGGATGATTTGAAGGCTGCATTTTGGCAGTTGAAGAATGGGAAGGCCCCTGGTTTGGACGGGATACAACCGGAGATGGCCAAAGCGATGTGGAAGAGTGTTCCGGAGTATGTGTTTTCTATGTATAATGGGTGTGAACGAGAAAAATATTTTCCAAGTGAAAGGAAGAGAGTGAATGTGGTAGTCCTTCTCAAGTCTGATGATAAGCCGAACACGGCGGCTGGGTCATACAAGCCCATCTGCCTTCTTCCGGTGCTTGGGGAGGTACTAGAAAGAATGATAGTCAATAGACTAGAAGCGGAAATGGTGGGAATGTCTGAAAGACAGTACGGTTTCACGAAGGGAAGGTCGACTAAGGATGCGAGGTATGAGGTAAAGAAGGTGGTTAGTGAGTCCAACAGTGTAATGTGTTGGGTGTGTTTGTTGACTATAAGAGTGAGTTTGATTATCTGGAGTGGAATGTAATCTTGGACGATATAAATGGAATTGAATGTGAGGAAATGCCACCTTGGGTGAGTTATTTCAGTGATAGAGAATCCAGAACACACGAGGTTCACAATCGTGTGCGCCGAGTGGTTGAGAGAGGATGTCCACAGGGTTCCATAGGGGGCCCTGATGTGTGGAAGATATGCATGAATTGGCTATAAGTTGCACTGTTGCGTGAAGGATGTAAGGTGGTGGTATTTGTGGATGATTTATTATTTATGATTGAGAGAAATAGCCGTCTAACTTTCGAAAACATGGGGACGGCTTGTATGCGTGTGGTGAATGATTGGGCAAACGCGTTGGCCGTTGGTGTACCTGAGTCTAAGACAGTGAGCATGTTATGGAAGGACAGACTAACTGGAAATAGGCCGCCAAACGTGAGAATGGTGCAGAAAAAGGTGAAGTATGTGAGGGATACCAAGTACTTGGAGGTAAGAATGGAGGAGAGAATGTGCTTTGAAAAGCATTTGACGGATGTGAGATCGAAGCTTGCAAGGATAGTTAGATGTATGAGGAGAGTTATAAGAAGAGAATGGGGATGAGGGAGAAAGGCGATAATGGTGTTATATAGAGGAATGTTTGAAGCATGTATGGTATACGCTACGAGTGTGTGGTACGAGTGCACTAAGTATGGGTATGGAAGAATCATGATCGGAAGGCGTCAGCGTGTTGTTTTGTATGCGTGATTGCGTGTATTTAGAACGGTGTCCACTGAAGCAATATGTGTGTTGTTGGGGGGCGATGCCCTGGGATCTCACTGCTGTCCTGAGGGCGGTCGCCTTTAAGGTAAGAAAGGGTTTGCCTATTAGTGATATGGAAAAAATAACTGAAAACGATGTGCGAATGGGTTGACAAGAGTGTGTGGGAAGACTTAAAAGTCGCTTAATGAATGAATGGCATGAGAGATGGAGTGAAATTAATGCTGGTAGAACCACCTTCGACTTCATTCCGAGGGTTGACTTTGCCAGCGAGCGCGATTGGTTCTGTCCGGGTGTGTCTTTGTGTTATATCCTCACCGGGTATGGTAGTTGGAATGTGTTTTTGAATGCGAGGAATTTGTCTTAAAGTGATCGGTGCCGTTATGGAAGAGTTGAGAACTGGGAGCATGTTTTGTTCGACTGTGTCCGGTATGAGGATATTAGTGTGAGAATCTTGGGTGACTTGCGTGGTAATGGGAATGTGGAAGACTATTCTAGAATGATTGCGGACGAGGAAAGTTACGTGAAGATGGAACAGTATGCGTATGAGGTGTTCGAGTTTAGAATGAGTGAATGAGATCCCTGCTAGCTCCAAATAGTGGACTGCTTGTGTGAATGCGTTGAGAGTAATTGGGTTGACTGGTGCAGCACCTTCAAGCGCAGGTGTGAGTGTGAAAGTATGTAAAGTGAAGAGATGAGCAGGGATCGAATTTGGTGAGTGTGGGTGCATGTGGCGTTTGAGGGTGCAAACGCAGGGTAGCCACCTCTGGTGAAAGGACACTCACGGGTGGGGACCCGGGCACAAGGGGCCCGCGCGCGATGGGGGAGGTGTCTGTTACCTGGGTTGCCAGCCTGGAGACCGATTCCAGTAGGAGCTGTTGGGTTTGGCATGCCCACGTACCTGAGCTGGCACACCAATGCCGACAGTCACAAGCTTCAAATTGGTTGGATTCTGATCCGAATCATGTCTCACCGATGACTGGTCGGTACCATGGGGGGTGGGGGATGGGTTCAGTGGCCCATAGGTAAATTCCTGTTCTACCCCAATTTGAGATTGGACTCGTGGTGGTAGTGGTTAAAAGCCCTAACTAACCTCCGTGTGTGAGTTGCGTTCTCAACTCGGGCACCAGCCTGTAAAGTTGGTAGAGGTTGCATAGTGCCTCACTCCCACCAGAGAGGATGGAGAGCTTGTGACTCAAAGTCAATACTGGTAGCCACGGCTAGTCTGTGGTGTGCTAATTGAGTGTAATCACAATCCATATCTGAGGGTGACCGTAGCAATAGGCCGTAAGGCAGGTGTGTCACTTTAATCCTTGGACATTATCCCTACCTACTATTTATCGAAACCACTGCCAAGGGAACGGACTTGGAAAGAAGACCCTGTTGAGCTTGACTCTAGTCTGGCACTGTAAGGAGACATGAGAGGTATAACATAAGTGGGAGATGGTTCCATCGACAGTGAAGTACCACTACTTTCATCGTTTCTTTACTTACTCGGTGAGGCGGAACGCGTGCGCCGTTCGATCACGAGACGGCGGCTGCCACGGTGTTCTCTAGCCAAGCACGTAGAAAGGCATCCTGAACTTCGTGCCAGCTGCGTTCCGTTGTCGTTCGTTTGCGCGAGCGGCATGGTCGTTGTCACGTTGCGTTGTTGCGGGTGCCAATAAACGTTGCCAAGTGATCCGATCCGAGGACTCTGTCAAGCAGCAAGTGTGACTGGGGCGATATTTCTGTCAGAGAATAACGCAGGTGTCTTAAGGCCAGCTCAGTGAGCACAAAAACCTCGCGTAGATCAAACGGACAAATGCTTGCTTGATCATGATATTCAGTACGCATACGGTCTGCGAAAGCACGGCCTATCGATCCTTTGGCTTGAAGAGTTTTTAGCGAGAGGTGACAGAAAAGTTACTTCAAGGATAACTGGCTTGTGACGGAGAAGCATTCATAGGAACGTCGCTTTTGATCCTTCAATGTCGGCTCATCCTCTCATTGCGAAGCAGAATTCGCCAAGCGTCGGATTGTTCACCCGCCCCTAGGGAACGTGAGCTGGGTTTAGACCGTCGTGAGACAGGTTAGTTTTATCCTACTGATGACTCGTCGTTGCGATAGTAATCCTGCTCAGTACGAGAGAAACCGCAGGTTCGGATATTTGGTTCACGCACTTGGACGATCGGGCGGTGGTGCGAAGGTACCATCCATGGTTCTATGCCTGAACACCTCTAAGGCCTATCCTTTCTGGACAACGGTGGCAACGATGCCTCTAGGGGCATCGAGAGTCGAAGGCTCATTACAATGTGACTTAACTAGGAGGTCGGCGTTCCCGTCGACCGTCGCATGAGCCACGATAACCATTTGGGGCCAACGGTCGGTGGCGGGATCGATTTTTGCCGACATAGCCTCTTGACGGTCGATCATTGGTTCTCCTATTTTGATGTCGAGGCTCTGAATTATATGTAGGCGACTTATGTCCCTAGCAGGGTGTTGTACTCGGTAGAGCAGTTTCAACTCTGCGATCTGTTAATACTCAGCCCTCGGCTTGGGGATTCGTCTCATCGAATTTGACCGAATCCCGGACGGAACGGAGTGATAGGTACCGGTTTCGCGATCAGCCGTTTCGCTTTTTTCCAATCACAGCAGACGGCGCATTTCGGAATGTGGTCATAGTCGTTATCAATTCGGTACAAAAGTGCGCACGGTGCACTTCGGAATGTGGTCGTTAGTTGTGATCTGTTCGGTGCACTTCGGAGTTGTGGGAGTATGGTCGACGAAACTCCGAATTTTAACCGCGTCCCGATCAGGAATCCAAATTTGGCACATCGCTCGATTTCCGAATCCTCTCCTAGTAAGAAGCGCTATCCAATACATAACCGAAGTTCGTTTTCACTCTAATCGATGAACTCGTCTCATTCGAATACCTGCAACGTATTCGAACACACATTGAGACATCCGTATCGATGAGTACTCCACGTTCGGTACCTCCGTCCGGGCAACCGACTGAAGTGAATGCACGTCCTGACCGAGACAACGACGAAACAATCTCTATGAAGACTTGCTCAAGGTTGCTAAGTAACTTTACTGCGCAATGGTGTATTCTATAATTTTAAATTGAACTACACGTTAGTGCCATTACAATTTTTCATCCTGACAGTTCTTTCAACATGTTTCTCGAACAGATTTACATAGTAAGGCCTGCGAGACTTCCTCACTAATGAAGACTGATTCATACTAACGCAGCAGCTTACTGCGTCCGTAGTACTCGAAGAACATTTCTTTACCTGATATATATATATATATATATATATATATATATATATATATATATATATATATATATATATATATATATATATATATATATATATATATATATATATACATATATATATATATATTTCAAATCAAAGCATTGCGAATCAAAGACGGTATATTGAAAATAGAAACTTTATATCTGAATCAAAATTAAAATCAATTAAAAACAACATTCAACAAAAAGAACATTTAAATTCTAAAATTTCAGATGAAAACCTAGTCGCATTCATGAAAAGCATCGAAAATAAATCAGAAAATTGGTCTAAAAATATTGATAACAAAGATATGGAAAATTTATTTCTCAATCAATTGAATTTATTTGAAAAAATATTGACCCAACTATAAGACCTAAACTTCCTAAAATTCATTATTCAAAGAAAATTTTCGATTGTATAAACGAGCTTAATGAGAACATTCTTCCAAAGCAACTGGTTAAAGTAATGAATATTTATACACTTCATCTGATTATATATTGTGCCGCTATTAGAGTAGTTAAACATTCTGGATACAAATTAGAAAATTTTGGATCTAATTATAATATCAAGAAAAAACCTTCATGGCTAAAAAGGTTAGAAGGTAAAATTTCTTCTATCAGATGTGATTAAGGAAGATTGACTCAATATTTCAGAGGTAATCGATCAAAAAAAACTTATGGCACATATTGGAAAAATATTCCTCAAATATCAAACCCATAAAATAATGAGATAAGTAATGGACAACTGATAGAATACATCGATACTTTAAAACAAAAACTTTCAGGATACTCCATTAGACTACGTGAACATAAAATGAATTCAGATAGAAAATTCCAAAACAAACTATTCAAAAATAATGAAAAATATTTTTAAAAATTTATTTCAGGTTCAAATAAAAATATTTCTGGAAATGGAGTTACTAAAATTGATATTCTAACTGATTATTGATCTTCAATTTGGGCAGTGCCAAGGCAACACAATTCCAATACAAGTTGGATTTTAAATGAAAGGTCTCGATTTTCTAGAATAGAATGCATGCAATTTGAAAAATTTTCAAACGAAGATATAACATCAGTTATTAAACACAAAAAATTGGAAATCTCCAGGTGTTGATGGTATTCATAATTTTTGGTTCAAGAAATTCTCTTGCGTTCATGAAAAATTGGCTGAATATTTTTCATTTATAATAAAGAGCTCCTCAGCTACTCCTTTGTTTTTCATACAAGGAATTACTTATTTGAAACCGAAAAGTGATAATACTATTGATCGGTCTCATTATAGACCAATTACTTGCCTTCCAACAATATATAAAATTCTAACTGCATGTATTACCCAAAAAATTTATGCACATTTGGAGAACTAAAATATTTTTTCCGAACAACAAAAAGGATGTAGAAAAAACACCTTGGTACTAAAGAGCAACTTGTAATTGATTCTTTTGCTTTGAATCAAGCTCAAACAGAGAAGAGAAATATTCATACAGCCTTCATTGATTACCAAAAGGCTTTTGATAGTTCTCCCCATTCATGGCTTCAAAAAATTTTGGAAATTTATAAAATTGATAAGACACTTCGTCTTTTTCTTGAATTTGTAATGAAAAATTAGAGAACCAATTTTCATTTAAATACTTCAAAACAATCGTTAAAATCCGAAGTAATTATAATCAAAAGAGGCATTTTTCAAGGTGATTCTTTAAGTGCTCTTTGGTTTTGTCTTCGCCTTAATCCATTATCTCATGAATTAAATGCTACTAGTTTCGGCTTTAAAATAAAGAGTCTATCAACTGAATTCAAATTAAGTCACTTAATTTATTTAGATGATATTAAATTATATGCCGGAACCAGATCTCATTTAAAAGTCAACTTAAGATTACTTTTAACTATTCCAATGATATTTATATGAAATTTGAGCTTCAAAAATGTAAAAATCTCTCTAGTGAAAAAGAAAAAGATCACCTCTGATTATATAAAGATTTCCAATATCGAAATCGAGCCAATGCATCAAGGAGATACATATAAATATCTTGGATTTTGTCAAGAGAAGACAATTAACCATAGCAGCGCTAAAGGAAATATATATATAAAAATAATACATATATATATATATATATATATATATATATATATATATATATAATTACGTTATGCTTTACTAAGAAGAGAGTAAAGATAAGCACTCCGGTAGCTGACCCCATAGCCGTCTTCCAGGAATCGACTATCTTCTCAGGTGTCTATGTTCAACACTTGTAGAACCATTTGAATTCATTATAAGATTAGATTTGATACTGTTCAGTCCTTTATCGTATTGTACGTTGTGACTTAAAATAAAATAGTTTTTAAAAACAGTTTTCGAATCTTTTGTTTATAACTGGCGCTGCGAACAGGATATCGCGACTGGACCCCGAAAATCGATTTCGAAGGTTCCATTAGTGAATACGGACTTTAAAATTCTTTTCATCTACGGAAAAAAGACAAAGTGCCGTGTTCGGAGAACTCCAGGTGACTCTGAAGTCTTTGTGCGATATTCCAACCAACCACAGAGGATAACATCGAGGAACACTCACTTTAGGATGCAAATCTTGGTGCTGTAAGTCCTTTTCTGTTCCTATCCTAATTTTAAGTAATTGCTTGTTTCATACCTATCAGAATTATTTTTCACTTATGTCCGATTCTGATCTCAAAGATTCAAACGAAATCGAATTAATTGCTGCAGACTTAGAAACTCTTAATCTAGGAACCACACAGGTACGAACAAATAATTCCCCCGATTTAAAAATAAAATCACATCCCTTGAGAAAAGCTAGATTTTCGCTTATTAATTACGAACGTACACAGGAAGAGACTCTGCCAGAAATGAGTCTTAATCAAAGTCAGACAAACTCAACAGTTATTCCTTCAGGAACTACATCAAACCTCGAACCACTTTCTAGAAATGATATTCAACTTCTTTACAATCCATCCCTGAATATTTTCCTGGCGAGAACCTTTCAATTTTTGTAAATGAAGTCGATAACTTATGTAAGCACCTAGGGGTAGGTTAAATGCAGATTTAGTTTATGTGGTAAATTTTTCTATAAGATCTAAAATCAAAGGCGAAGCAAGAGACTTTTCTTTCCATAACGCTACAAATTGGCCTTCGATAAGGCGTGTTCTTTTACAAAAATACGGTGATCAGAGAAGTGAAGATCTTTAGTTTCATCACTTACTTATTGTGTTCAAAAAAAGAAACGAAACATACATGCAATATTATAGTAGAATTCTCAAAAGTTACAGTGACTTAATACAATATCTTACGCTAAATATAGCAGATCCTGTATTTTTTGAATACAAAAAGCGAGATTTGGAGAGATTGGCTCTTAAAACCTTTCAAATTGGTCTTTTAGAACCACATAGAAGCTTTTCGAGTAATTTCGATCTAAATTCTATCGAAGATTGTATAAATAAATGTCAGTTTTATGATAATAGAAAACAAGAGTGGGAGTTCAGTGAGTTTATTAGAAGAACTCAAGAACCAGATAGGAAACCTCAACAAAATTTTATGTTATCCAGATCTATGATCAATACGAATCGCCAACCTCGAAATCAAAATTCTCTTTCATTTACAAATCAACAATCTCCTAGATTTGTACAACAATCACAAAATTCTTTTTCTTCCGCAAATCAACAACCTTCTAGCTTCGTACAACAATCACAGAAAATAAATCTAGAAAATTTCACTAATAAACCTTATTCTCACAATAACCAGGGTTTTCCGAATTCCATAAATAAGCCTCTTCCTTCATGGAAGGTACCACTTACTAACAAAAAAGTATTTGGAACAAATCCAGGTTCCAGTTTTACAAAAACGAAATACCAACCAACCCCAATGTCGACATCAACCATAGTACGACAACAACATCCACATCAAAGAACTTTTGAATTATAGAACTCTATAATGTCGAAACTCAAAACGATGACTTCAATGAACACTTTGAAGAACTACTTGACGAAAATCTTTATGACGAAAACCTTTATGACGAAAACGACGAGACTGACGAAAATTTTCGGTCAACGGCCTCGGAATCCCAACAGAAATAGATCTGAACTGTCTAAAAATGAAGTCGAAACTACCATTCATTTACTTACCTCAGGTAGATCTCAAAATTGTAATTGATTCAGGTGCAACAAATTCGGTCATAAATCCAAAACCAGCTTTTGAAAAATTCTCAAAATTCATGTACAAAAAACCGTTCCACGTTTATAGTCTAGGAAATACAATTTTTGCTGAAAATAACTTGAAAGTACCTTTGCTTCATGAAATTGGTATTTTTGATGATATCCACTTTCACGTCGTCAAATGGCATAAAAACTTCGACGCTCTATTAGGAACTCATGACCTACAAAAATGTGTGCAAAAATAGATTATCAAAGAAATATTTTAGAAATAATTAATTTAGAAATTCCATTCTTTCTAGAATTCGCTGATTTCAAAATTGAACCCCAACGTGTAAGAATTAATTCAAGTATCAAGGTACCTGTTTCCATCGAACATGGAGAAATTATTTTTCCAGAAACAAAATTTCATGAAAATTTTACAGTCCCAGAATGTATCGTTAACGCTCGAAACGGCTATTGCACTCTTCCAGCTCACGAATCTGCTGATATCGAAGTCAATTTTTCTGAAAGAATCCCTGTCACACCATTTTACGAGTCCGAAATTTCAGAACCACACTTAGAAAACATCAGGAGTCTGAAAATTGCAGACCATATCAGAACTGCGCATATGAATTCCGAAGAAAGGCAGAAGATATTGAAATTATGTGGTAAATTCCGAAATATTTTTTATAATGAAAACTGCGACCTCTCATTCAGCAATACGGTAAAACATAAAATTCGTACTAAAGACGAAGAACCAGTCTTTGTGAAATCTTTTCGCCATCCAAAAACAATGCAGTTAGAAATTCAAAATCAAGTTCAAAAATTACTAGACGATAAAATCATAAGACCATCGATTTCACCTTACAGTGCACCGGTTTGGATCGTACCTAAAAAGGCCGACGCATCTGGTAAGAAAAAATACCGTATGGTGATTGACTATCGCCGCTTAAATGAGAAAACTATCGAAGATAAATATCCACTTCCTCGAATAGACGAGATTTTGGATAATCTAGGTAAAAGTCGTTACTTTTCGACAATTGACCTAGCCCAGGATTTCACCAGATTGAAATGGACGAGAATTCAATCGAAAAGACAGCATTCACTGTCAATAATGGGCATTACGAGTATTTACGTATGCCTTATGGTCTCAAAAATGGTCCTAGCACTTTTCAACGCGTGATGGACAATGTCCTGAAAGAATTTCTACATAAATTCTGTTTCGTCTACATGGACGACGTGGTCATATTTTCGAAAAGTTTACAGGAACACATCTGTCATCTTCAACTAATTTTTCAAAAACTTCAAAATTTCAATCTCAAAATTCAGCTCAACAAATCTGAATTCCTCAGTAAAAACATAGAATTTTTAGGTCACGTTATACGTTATAACACCCGAAGGCATAGATCCAAATCCGTCTTATGTAAAAGCAATTCAAAATTACCCCATTCCACAAACCGTCAAAGAAATTAAATCATTTTTAGGCCTAATAGGTTACTATCGAAGATTTATCCAGAATTTTGCAAAAATAGTTTCCCCCATGACAAAATGTTCAAATAAAGGCGCAAAAATAAATTCTGACGACCCAGAGTATATTTCAAGTTTTCAACTTTGTAAAGAACTTTTGATGAATGCTCCAATTTTAGCTTATGCAGACTACGAGAAAGACTTCAAAGTTACTACAGACGCATCAAACGTGGCAATTTGAGGCGTTCTTTCACAATCTGATCGACCCGTTGCCTACTATTCTCGAACCTTAAATTCAGCTGAACGCAATTACTCGACAATTGAAAAAGAACTGTTAGCAGTACCTGACACAACGAAATTTTTCAGACCTTATAATTTTGGAAGAAAATTTACTTTAGAGACAGACCACCAACCACTGGTATGGCTCTACAAATTAAAAGAACCAAATTCTAGGTTAATTCGTTGAAATTGAAATTGGACGAATTTGACTACGATATTGTACACAAGAAAGGTAAGGAAAATAAAGTAGCTGACGCTTTATCTCGTGTAGAAGTGAATAATACCGAAAACAATGACGCCACTGATACAGACGACAGCTCTATTCCACCAAATATCGAAGAAATTCCAATCTTGACTGACGAAGACTTAGACAGAATTTTAGAGTCACAAATGACGATATTATCCAGAACCCTGAATATTCCGAAATTCTGAAAGAGCTAGAGAACTCTAAAGTTCAAAACAATACTCACCAAGACGACCAAAATTCCTGTGATACAGTTCATTCAACCCAAGAAGATAACGGTAAAGCTATCCCAATTAGTGAATCTTCAATTAATACTTTTCCCAATAGAATCATTTTAAATACTAGCAAACAATATAAGGTGAAGTACACTAAACCATTCAATAAAAACACCTACATAGTATCCATAAGAAATAATTCAATAACAACCGACTTATCAAAAATGTTCAGAGAAATATTTCGACCGAACGAAACTTATGGTATCTTTTTCATAGACCGCAATCTACGCCAACCTTTCATTCAGTTTTGCAAAGCAAATTTCAACTATGCAGTAAAACTTATAATTTCTAATAATTTTTGCAAAAACGTAACACTAACGGAGAATCAAAAAGACACGGTTAAAACTCACCATGACAAAACCCACAATGGTATTACAGAGACGTATAATTATCTGAAAACAAAATACTACTGGCCTAACATGAAAAACACCATAGCCGAAATT
This sequence comes from Cryptolaemus montrouzieri, assembly GCA_013387265.2. Lineage (NCBI taxonomy): Eukaryota > Metazoa > Arthropoda > Insecta > Coleoptera > Coccinellidae > Cryptolaemus > Cryptolaemus montrouzieri. The sequence continues at coordinate 35,493,195 of JABFTP020000186.1, read as the reverse complement.
ATTAATAGTTGCGAATTATGCCTCAGATCAAAATATGAGAGAAATCCGTGCAAACCAAAATTTTTCGGGACCAATTTTAGCAAAAAGACCATTTGACGTCATCCACATTGACACATTTTCTTTTCAAAATTCCAAATTCTTAACAGTTATAGACCTTTTCTCGAGATATGCACAAGCATACCTTGTAAAAGACGGAACAAGTCTCACAATTTTGAATAAATTACGTCACTACTTCTCTCATCACAATCTACCAAAAAAGATTGTTTCAGATGCAGGGAAAGAATTCCAAAATAAAACACTCATAGCATTCTGTAAATTAAACAAAATCGACCTACACTTTACAACAGTTAATAATCCAAATTCAAACTCACCAATCGAACGTTTTCACTCTACAATTCTGGAGAAACTCAGGATTCTCAAACTCAAGAATCAGAATAAAATTCCGGCGAATCTAAGGATATCCGCCACCCTTATTTATAACCAATCAATACACTCATCCACAGGATATTCCCCATTCCATTTACTTTACGGACCTTACGATAGACCAATAGATTTTGACTTAGACATGACTGTTTATGAACATTATAATGAGAAAGAAAACAAGAAATTTTACCGTTTTTCGATCAAGTTTATTCAAAACATGAAGAGAAAGCTAGGAAAATTTTAAATAAGCGTAGCGAAAATCGTAACGATCCTCCCGATTTAGAACAAACAGAAGTGTTTGTTGAACGAAATAGACCTCGAAAGGTTGATCCCCTTTTCGAAAAAATTTCAGTTGAATGTCCAAAAGACAGTAAAATTATAGGAAAAACTGAAAAATCACGCACGACCACTGCAAACATCAAACATGTAAAGAGATTAAGGAAGGGTATTTCTTGTTTACAGAATACTCCTGATATTACTGTCGCAGATCCAAATGAACCAGGGCCTTCACATCGAGCCGATTAAAAATAACGGATACTTCGAAGAACCCTTAGGCGAAGTCAAGTTCTTCGACCATTATCACAATTTTCTTTCATTCATTAATACAACAAATTTGATGGCTAATTATAAAATTTGCTCTACAATTCTCGGGTACTTCAGAGAAACAGCACTATCGACAAGTTCACTCATCGAATCTATCTCCAACTCGATCGGAATTTGCAAAAGATCGAACTATTGATCGGTAAAATAAGTTATAAAAGAATAAAACGAGGACTGATGAATTTCCTTGGGACAGGTGTAAAATTCATTACCGGTAACCTTGATGATGATGATCTTAAAACAATAAACGAAAATA
>JABFTP020000186.1:35358104-35491816 GCA_013387265.2 Cryptolaemus montrouzieri | reverse complement strand
TTCATGGTCACCAGATATATTCGAAATTACACGTAATGTGCCCATAAATTGTCGACAGTCTCGACAACTCCGGCGTTAACCAAGTCGGAGGATTGCCTTGTGACTTGCATTTACGCTATCGGAAAAGCAGAAGAGATGTTTCCCTTTAAAACAGATATCATCAGCTGCGCCGAGTTTTCGACATTATAACAACTGAGCCTGAGCAAAGTGATCGGAAAGCCCCGGTTTGATAACACTGGCGCTAAAGCTGAAAACAGGGAGATTTGTAATCACATTATCAACACAAGTTGTCGAGTTACAGAGAAACTCTAGTATATTCATTAATAGCAAGAATCAGGGAAAAAGTCTCAAACAAAATCAAGAGTTCAGAGCGTCTAGCTGATTGAGTCATAAAATCAACGTTAAACTCGCCTAAGATTAAGAGTTTTTCGAATCGATGGCGATGAGATTTCAAAATGCCCTCAAGACTACTCAAAAAATATTGAAAATCGCCAGCAGTTGATCGGTATATCAAAATAATTAAACACTTACTACTGGACAAGAGCATACCACAATATTCAGCATCATTGACTCTAGAATGGGTCTCGAATCCAATTGGCGTATAAGAATGTAGTTCACTCCTCACAAACAAAGAAACTCCACCATGCTGCCGATGTGTTTTGCTACAGTAGGAAACCATCCTATATCCAGAGATGTTGATGATCTGTAGTTCCTCCGGAGAAAACCAATGTTTCGATATAGCAACAATATCCTATTTAAAGTCACTCGAACAGATACACTTCCACTTTATTTGAGAGGCACTGTATGTTCAAATACATAATACTTATCTTTTCTACATTCGAAGTCAGTTTATCAAAATCAGAAGGAAATAGAACACCCTTTTCCTCATTAATATATGAGTTCTGTGGAGGTTCTAATTGTCTAGAAAATTTCCTGCACTTTGAGTCTTCTGCGATATTGAGTGTCGTATTAAGTTCCTATTCCAGAAATTGTAGCGCCTCACGCGAACGCTCGGCCAGTAGTTAGCATTACTGATAGTATCTAATTTTTCCAATGGAAAACCGACCTTAAAGGCGGATGTTTTTCAATTTCAAGTTATTGGCTGGAGAACTTTTCCGGTTCAAGGTAATCTAGGATCATATCAGTGGTAGTTTCTTTATTGGAAATACCACCAATGTACAACCACGCTTTTCTTGCTTTGGTGCTCCCGAAAATTAGTCCATTCAAACAGTCACTTGGCGAAGAACTTACGGACGCCTAAGTTCTCATTTTACGTTTATCAAGTGTAGCAGGATCACTCTTTACAGCAGCAGCACCGCTGACGATTGTAGAGTGATATTTGTAGAATGATATTTGGCGAGTGATCACGAGTTGCAGCATGTTTATAATTTCGATTGGAACGAACTGAGAGTTCCGTGGCCGCTAGTCGTGAGTCATGATTATTGTCACTGTAGTTGAGTTTTGAGATTTTTAATTTCGAAAGTCAGCGTGTTAACCATTTTATTAGCATGATCTATTCTGTTGCATACTTCAGTTTTAAGGATTTGAGAAATATTATCTAGACAAACTGCGCTAGGAGGCTGTGAAAATCTCAACTTTTGAATATGTCGGATAGCAAATTTTTTAAATTCAAAGCACTGCGCATTTTATTTGCCATAATTCTGACTGAATAAGAAGAACCTCACCTCCGCGGGTAACGGGGAATCAGGGTTCGATTTCGGAGAGGGAGCCTGAGAAACGGCTACCACATCCAAGGAAGGCAGCAGGCGCGCAAATTACCTACTCCCGGCACGGGGAGGTAGTGACGAAAAATAACGATACGGGACTCATCCGAGGCCCCGTAATCGGAAAGAGTCAACACTAAATCCTTTGACAAGAATCAATTGGAGGGTAAGTCTGGTGCCAGCAGCCGCGGTAACTCCAGCTCCAATAGCGTATATTAAAAATGTTGTGGTTAAAAATCTCGTAGTCGAATTTGTGTCTCGAGTCGCCGGTTCATCGTTCGCAGTGTCAACTGGCGTGTCGCGTGACGTCCTGCCGGCGGGCTTAGCTCGTAAGGGCAGCCCAACTTAATCCTGACGCGGTGATCTTCACTGAGTGTCGAGGTGGGCCGGCACGCTTACTTTCAACAAATTAGATTGCTTAAGGCAGGCTAAAACTAAAACCTCGGTTCTATTTTGTTGGTTTTCGGAACCCCGAGGTAATGATTAACAGGAACGGATCGGGGCATTCGTATTGCGACGTTAGTGGTGAATTTCTTGGATAGTCGCAAGACGGACAGAAGCGAAAGCATTTGCCAAAAACGTTTTCATTGATGAAGAACGAAAGTTAGAGGTTCGAAGGCGATCAGATACCGCCCTAGTTCTAACCATAAACGATGCCAGCTAGCGATCCACCGACGTTCCTCCGATGACTCAGCAGGCAGCTACCGGCAAACCAATGCTTTTGGGTTCCGGGGGAAGTATGGTTGCAAAGCTGAAATTTAAAGGAATTGACGGAAGGGCACCACCAGGAGTGGAGCCTGCGGCTTAATTTGACTCAACACGGGAAACCTCACCAGGCCCGGACACCGGAAGGATTGACAGAGTGAGAGCTCTTTCTTGATTCGGTGGATGGTGGTGCATGGCCGTTTTTAGTTGGTGGAGCGATTTGTCTGGTTAATTCCGATAACGAACGAGACTCTAGCCTGCTAACTAGGCGTATTAGACATCCTAAAGGCCCGCTGACCTTCGGGTCGGTGCAGTTTTTACTGTGTGCGTACATTATATTCTTCTTAGGGGGATAGGCGGCTTCTAGCCGCACCAGATTGAGCAATAATAGGTCTGTGATGCCCTTAGATATTCTGGGCCGCACGCGCGCTACACTGAAGGAATCAGCTTGTCCTCCCTGACCGAGCGGCCCGGGTAACCCGCTGAACCTCCTTCGTGCTAGGGTTTGGGGCTTGCAATTGTTCCCCATGAACGGGGAATTCCCAGTAAGCGCGAGTCATAAGCTTGCGTTGAATACGTCCCTGCCTTTGTACACAACGCCCGTCGCTACTACCGATTGAATGATTTAGTGAGGTCTTCGGACCGCTACGCGGTGGCGTTTCGACGTCGCCGATGTTGCTGGCAAGATGACCAAACTTGATCATTTAGAGGAAGTAAACGTCGTAACAAGGTTTCCCTAGGTGAATCTGCGGAAGGATCATTATTGTGTATTACATATGTGCTCTTTAACCAGAGACTTACAAAAAAACACAGTTTGAGGTATCCGTTCGATATCCACACTCATCGTCGACCTACGACGCAGGGATACGTGAGGCGCTTTAGTCGTCGGCCAGACGTCGTCGGACCCGAATCGTCCGATCGACTTGGCTCAGACGATCGAAATTTGCAGCGCGAACGTTGTCCTGTCGACGTTACACCGAAGAAAGCTTCTTCGGTCGACGGTTGTCGATCTGTCCCCGTACCCTTGTCGCGAGACGTCTCTTCGACGAAAGGGTGGCGGACGACGACCTAACGGCGAGCTAGTAGCTTCGAGGTATCTCCGAATACTATGCGCATACTGTCGAGGGTATCTAAGACCGACGTGGCAACGGACAATAGATGCCGTTACGTCGATCGAGAAGAGACGAAGGCCGATCGCCGATGTATCTCTGGAGATAGTAAAGATTCTCGCCCGCGATACGCGCTCGTCGCTCTTGTACGATGATTCGATTCCGCGTTGCCTCGGACACGCTGTCGTAGCATAGATAAATGCGTACGACTCGGTCCGTCGCAACAAGCGGACGAATCGCTCGTAAGCGACTGTTCGTCGATATCTCGGACGACGGCTAAGTAGCGGGGACTTCCGTCGAACTAGCGTCTTATCCGCTTAATGACGGTACTTCCTTTGCTCGCTGATCGTCCGAAAAACAAACACACAATTGCCAACGTTAACGACGGCGTAGATCGCCGGACCCTTACACCGGAACTGTGACGGCACATTACCATCCCATCAGGTATGGAAAATGTGTCCGTCGGCCGTGTACGAGGGTGGTCGACACGTCCGTCTGTCCTTTCGAGCCGCATAGGCACGATATCGGACTAACGCAAAAAGATTACCCTGAACGGTGGATCACTTGGCTCGTGGGTCGATGAAGAACGCAGCTAATTGCGCGTCAACTTGCGAACTGCAGGACACATGAACATCGACATTTCGAACGCACACTGCGGTCCTCGGACAACTCCTGACTGAGGGTCGGTTTCAATCTAAATACTGCCTGGGGCTCGGTCGTTAGGCCGGGCCTTCGGGTGCGTTGGACGGTTAGGTTAGATCATCACGCTTGGATGAGGGCGGCGGAAACGCCAACACTACGGACGGCCTCTCGGCGTCGACGCTAGAAGGAACGATCTCTATACGGACGATCAATTCAGCGGTCGACGGACGCCTCTCGTTCGGGTTGGTATCCGGCTTCACCTTCTTCGGCGCGGGAAGATCAAATCGAATATACGACCTCAGGACAGGTGAGACTACCTGCTGAATTTAAGCATATTATTAAGCGGAGGAAAGGAAACTAACTAGGATTCCCCCAGTAGCAGCGAGCGAACAGGGAAGAGCCCAGCACTTAATTTCGCGGTCGTAACCGATCGCCGGGACATGTAGTGTTAAGAAGGATCCGTCATCTCGAGAGTTCGCAGCGCGTCCAAGTCTATTTTGAACGGGGCCACTGCCCATAGAGGGTGCCAGGCCCGTAGCGACAGCTGCGGCTTTCGAGAGGGTCTCTTCTGAGAGTCGGGTTGCTTGAGAGTGCAGCCCTAAGTGGGTGGTAAACTCCAACTAAAGCTAAATATGACCACGAGACCGATAGCGAACAAGTACCGTGAGGGAAAGTTGAAAAGAACTTTGAAGAGAGAGTTCGAGAGTACGTGAAACCGTTCAGGGGTGAACCTGAGAAACCCGAAAGGTTGAACGGAGAGATTCAATCGCGAACCGAATCCCCTAGTAGGACGTCGCGATCCATTGGGTGCCGGTCTACGGTCCGCAGTGTATCCCGCGAGCGCGGTTCGTCGTCGCTCTCGGACACGCGGTTATCCGACCGGTTCACAGAAGGTGGGAGGCCGCGACTTTAGTTCGCGTCCGGCCCGTGGTAAGCTCGTTCGCCGCGTCGACGATCGGACCTGGTGCCGATCTCGGCCGGTGGCGGCTGTTCGCCGCGGAGTTCTCGGACAGACCTCTTCGAAACGCCGATCGGCGACGCTATAGCTTTGGGTAATTTCAGGACCCGTCTTGAAACACGGACCAAGGAGTCTAGCGTGTGCGCGAGTCATTGGGATAACACTAAACCTAAAGGCGTAATGAAAGTAAAAGTTCGTCTCGCGCGAACAGAGGGAAGACGGTCGATCCCTTCGGATCGTCCCGCATTCCCGGGGCGTCTCATTCCCATTGCGAGAGGAGGCGCACCAAGAGCGTACACGCTGGGACCCGAAAGATGGTGAACTATGCCTGGTCAGGACGAAGTCAGGGGAAACCCTGATGGAGGTCCGTAGCGATTCTGACGTGCAAATCGATCGTCGGAACTGGGTATAGGGGCGAAAGACTAATCGAACCATCTAGTAGCTGGTTCCCTCCGAAGTTTCCAGCAGGATAGCTTGCGCTCGTTGCGTACGAGTCTCATCCGGTAAAGCGAATGATTAGAGGCATTGGGGTCGAAACGACCTCAACCTATTCTCAAACTTTAAATGGGTGAGATCTCCGGCTTGCTTGAACGTGAAGCCGCGAGACTACGGATCAGAGTGCCAAGTGGGCCATTTTTGGTAAGCAGAACTGGCGCTGTGGGATGAACCAAACGCCGAGTTAAAGCGCCAAAATCGACGCTTATGGGATACCATGAAAGGCGTTGGTAACTTAAGACAGCAGGACGGTGGCCATGGAAGTCGGAATCCGCCAAGGAGTGTGTAACGACTCACCTGCCGAAGTTACTAGCCCTGAAAATGGATGGCGCTGAAGCGTCGTGCTTATACTCGGCCGTCAGCGGCATGTGCGGTCGCCTTGTGTGGCCATGAAGCCCTTACGAGTAGGAGGGTCGCGGAGGTGCGCGCAGAAGGGCTGGCCGTGGGGCCGTCTGGAGCCGCCTTCGGTGCAGATCTTGGTGGTAGTAGCAAATACTCCAGCGAGGCCCTGGAGAGCTGAGGTGGAGAAGGGTTTCGTGTGAACAGCCGTTACACACGAGTCAGTCGATCCTAAGCCCTAGGCGAAAGCCGATGTTGATGTGGCGTTGTTAATCGTGCGACTAGCGCATAAGATATTACTCGCTAGAGTTATCTAGAACGCTCTGCGCGTCAAGCACGCCCGTCCGGGCGAAAGGGAATCCGGTTCCTATTCCGGAACCCGGCAGCGGAACCGTCATTAAATCGGGCCCTCGCAAGAGAGTTCGTCGGGGCAACCCAAAAGGACCCGGAGACGCCGTCGAGAGATCCGGGAAGAGTTTTCTCTTCTGCATGAGCGTTCGAGTTCCATGGAATCCTCTAGCAGGGAGATATGGTTTGGAACGCAAAGAGCACCGCAGTTGCGGCGGTGTCCGGATCTTCTCCTCGGACCTTGAAAATCCGGGAGAGGGCCACTTGTAGGCGTCGCGCCGGTTCGTACCCATACCGCAGCTGGTCTCCAAGGTAAAGAGGCTCTAGTCGATAGAATAATGTAGGTAAGGGAAGTCGGCAAATTGGATCCGTAACTTCGGGATAAGGATTGGCTCTGAGGATCGAGGCGTGTCGAACTTGGCGGGGAAGGGAGTCGCGGCTAACGTACCGGGCCTGGGCGAGGTGATTCGTTTCGCTTCGGCGTTTCGTCAGAACCGAGCTCGGTCCCGTATCTTGGCCTTCCGCGGAACCGTCAAGCTGCGAGACCCCGGAATGCCCGCGAGGGTGATCTGGGTATTCTCTTCGGCCGCCATTTAACGGTCGGCTCAGCACTGGCACGGACCGGGGGAATCCGACTGTCTAATTAAGACGAAGCATTGCGATGGCCCCTGCGGGTGTTGACGCAATGTGATTTCTGCCCAGTGCTCTGAATGTCAACGTGAAGAAATTCAAGCAAGCGCGGGTAAACGACGGGAGTAACTATGACTCTCTTATCGATCGTCGAAGAGTGCAGACGTGTGTGTTTACACAGATGTCTGAGTTTCAATATGTCTTGTTCTGTCCGTAATTTATTTAAATTTTTAACCCGGGGATTGTTTTATTATTGTGCCTTTGTCGCTTGAATGTTTATACACTATTTCGTGTCTTTGTGTGCGTGTTGTGCAGTGATATCCGCTTTTGTAAACATTTTTATAAGGAATTCGTACAACGTGCGTACCGAAACATAGTGCTATAATAAAGATATAAACGATAAAGTTGTATATAAACAACATCTGCGACTGTCCCGTCGGCTAAAATTGTCGATACGCGTAATTATAACACTTAAACCTGATCAGCGAAAACTTTGGTCTCCACAGCTAACTGGAAATCGGCCGGCTCCCAACTCTCTTACGGTGGAAGGACGATTTTCGGTAGACAAGAACAAAATAATAAAAGAGACATCTGAGTTGAATTCCAGATGCCATAGACCTTCTGGTTTAGCACAAAAATAAAAAGAAAACATAAATTTAGGGGCCTCTTGAGGTTCGTCCCCTTACCTAGCATCTCAGTCTCCAGGGACTGTCGAATTTTCAAGTTGCCCGGGATAGTGAAGGCTATTTTTGAGCAGTTTCTTGGTTCAATCAAACCATCAATTAAAAATCATAGTCACAAGACGATCGTGATTAGTCACGAACGGATCAGAGAGAGTCGGTAGCGCTTCGGGCGAGACTGTACTGGTGTGTGTCTGATTACCTTCACTTGATTAAGGGCTGTCGAGTCTAGTTACTTCCGACAGACCCGCACGCCGAATAGCGAATATGGAGTTCCAGTGCGACTGCGGCAACGTGTATGCGTCACGAGTAAACCTGAGAGATCACCAGCGACGTTTCTGCCGTGGCGCGGGCGAACAGAATAATGACTGCCCATATTGTAATATCAGCTTTGCCATTTATAGGGGTATGAGGCAGCACCTCCGGCATCGACACCCTCAGCAGTATAATGCTGAGATGAAGGAGGAGGTGGAATCTAGGCCCATGAGACTGGGACTTTGGGCGGAGGAAGAGATTGAGGACATGGCCATTGCTGAGGCAAGAGATATTGTCTTGAGTATAGGAACATGGTAGAGCGGTTCAAACAGGAGAGGGAGGTTCGTGAAGCTGGGGCCCGTAGGAATTCGGAGAAAGAAATAGTTCAGGCTGAGTCTGAGATGGGGGAGATCGTGAGGGGGGAGGAAGAAGAAGCTGCACATGCCGATGAAATGCGGGCTGACCCTCCAATCCATGCTGATCCCAACGAGCACCTACGAGGGCTGCAGGAAGTAGATCTGGATCCTATAAGAAGGCACCATCTAAATAATTGACGTGTGGTTCCTGTTCTCGTCTAATGCCTTTCACTCTTTCTCTTCGGCATTGGCGGCGCTCAGTGATAATGGCCGGCTGTACCTGACGTTACTGTAGCCACCTTAGTGGCTTCGGGTGCGGCAAAGACTGCTGGTCGACAGCAATGATCACAGAGTAATTGAAAACATTGGTGAAGAGTTACTACTCACGTACCAATTTGATCCCACTGCTGAGCTGTCCCTATCTACTGATTCTTGTCGTAGCTCTCGAAGCGGTTGGACGTGCCTCTCGCGCTCTCCGCTTACCTGCGCTATCTCTCAAGTGTACCCAATTTTGTGCTTTTAAAGCTCAAAGCGATAAATATTGTGATTTAGTTTTCGCCGGTTTTATTTATTCATCGTGAATATGTAAAAGTGTGTAAATTCTAAAAAACACTCAAAACATTTTAGTTATTAGCGTAATTAAAATAAAAACTTTTCAATGATCAGTGCGAAAACAGCTCTCACTAAAGTGCTTATTTAAATTTAATTAGGCTTCGGCCTAATGAAATTCAAAACACGGACTAACGAATTAGCAAGTGTTAAAGCCATCGGTATCAAAAAGCACGGAAAAACACTCAAAAAAAGGTGGTTCAGTGCAAAGTGCCGGTTATCATGGAAGAAAAAACCAAGAAACGTCGATCCCGTGACGAAATGCAGGCTGAGATCGGCGCACTCAAGAAAACGATCGCCGGACTTAAGAAATTAGTTGAGTCAATCACTACAGAGAGGAAAAGAAAAAAGGTAGGTGATGATTTAAAAACTAACAATGATAAAGAATTCGTCAAAGAAATGCACGTTTCGGACGATATTGAAAATAATGATAGTAATACTGCTACTAATATTGCATGCGCTGAATTTGTCGGTAATCCTAACCATATTGATGAAAATTAAGAGACTGTGGAGAAGGATTTCATTACAGTTATTAGAAGAAGAAATCGCGAAAAACGCGAACAAATTGCCATTAAAAATAAAAATAAATCGAAAAAGACTAATGAAAATACTCTGCCAAAGTCCCTAAACGAAACTAAAAAACAACCTAATCCTCCTCAGATTGTCGTTTGGGAGAATACAAAAAACGTATCTAAGTTATTGAAAAGCAATAATATTTCAAACTTTAACATAATTCAGAAATCTAATAGTAATTGCACTCTGAAATTAAAATCACTTGAGGATCATAAAACCGCATTAGAAATTCTAGGAAAGGCCGAAACCTATAATTACACTTATACAAGCAAGCAGGTAAAACCCCAAACGACGGTCCTAAGAGGATTAAGTGGTGATTATACTAGCGACGAGATAATGGAAGAAATTTCGAGAAACCATTTAGATAATGTGAAATTAATAAACGTAAAACGTTCAACCACCAGGAGGTCTAGGGAACTGAATAAACAGTTACCAATATTCATTATACAGATAACGGCGGATAGCAATTTGAAAAATTTACTAAGTATCAAATACATCGATAACACTGCCGTATGGTTTGAAAAATTAATAAGAAATGGTGTGATACAATGCACACGATGCCAACGGATGGGACACGCTAGCGCAAATTGCGCTTTACCTTATCGCTGTGTTAAATGTAGCGAAACACATGAACCGGGAAAATGTAAAATCACGGAAAAAATAACACTGGACAAATTATATTGTGTTTTATGTCGCAAAACCGGGCACCCTGCGTCATACAGTCAGTGCCCCAGTAAAAACAAGTCGAATAACAACCAATTAAAGTCGGCGAATACATCGCAGACAAAAACTACAGCAGAACGCGCGGCGCCCACGCCCGCACAAAAACCGCGAGTAATTACAAAAGTCGCGCCAGTCAAACCAGGCACTTCATTCGCGCAAATGGCCGCTAAAAATACTGAAAACGCCAAGCCAGAGACCGCGAAAACTGCGCCCACAGTAACCGCGGCTCCAGCCACCTCATTTACTGAAATTTTTCAACTGATGTTTGATTGTGTAAATGAAATGAAAGATCAACTATCCTCGTTAACAAGAGACGTTAAGGAGAATAGCTTATTTATTCAAAATTTTGAAGCTAATCTCAATTAAATTGAATTTAATTAGAACAGCGCGTAGCTCTCTCCTCCAAATTTTTTTTTGTTTTTTTTTTCTCAATGGCTAACACGAAAGAAATAAAATTCCTCCAAATTAGTCTCTGCCGTTCACACACAGTAACAGGGGAAGTTCGGGAAGTAATTAAAGAAAACAACATAGACATAGTCCTAGCGCAGGAACCAGCCATACGTGGGAACCGCGTGTGTGGGTTTGGGCTCGGCTGTGAAATCCTGGCAGATTTTTCCGAAAAACCATGGGCGGCGGTTTTAAATTGTAGCTCGCGATACACAGCGTGTCTCATCTCGCAACTCAGCACACCAAACTGTGCATGCGTAGAATTTAAATCGACCGGTTTCTCCTTTTACGTGGTTTCAATGTACTTTCAGTGCGGGGATCCGGAGAAGGAGAAATTTGTTGACCATCTAGAATATATCCTCCACACATTAAGAGGTCGAAGAGTTCTCGTAGGCATGGACGCAAACGCACGTTCGCATATGTGGGGAGGACACGAATCAAATGGAACAGGCGACATGTTAACCGAATTAATAACATCTAGCGGCGCAATCTTATTAAATGATCCAGAACAAGGTCCAACTTTCATAGGTAATAACGGGGGGCAATCTTTTATCGATATCACGCTAGTAACGCCACAAATATCTAATTTAATACAAACCTGGCAACTCGTTCCGGAGTGGACAACTAGTGATCACAGAGCAATCCTAATTACTCTGAAAAATATAACGTAGAGAAAGTCACAACGAAGCGTTTCAATACTAAAAAGACCGATTGGGCCAAATTTGATAAAGTTTTAGCAGAATCACTTTCAGAATCGAACCTCCCCACGTATGAGAAATAAACGACGTAGAAAACAAGGCTGAAAAGCTGACAGACATCATCATCGAAACATGCCAAAAAACTATGCCACGCAAAAAACGCTTTTTCAAATCTAGCCCCTGGTGGAATCCGGAACTCACTAGTCTAAAACTAGAAGTTAATCGAATCATGCGCCATTTTTACCAGGAAGAAAACGAACAAATTAAAAATACCCTAAAAATTCGACTACGCGATCGAAGAAGAGCTTATAAGAAGAAAATCAAAATTGCGAAATATGAAAGCTGGAAGAAGTTTGTGTCCACCACCGGCAACAGTGATCGTTTCGGAATAGTATATAAACTTCAGGCGGAAAAGCTAACAGCAAATCAAGAAATATGTACTCTCCGAGACTTACAACAGGTCAATTCACAATCAGCGCCGCCGAAACTGCTAAGAAAATGCTCGAAACGCACTCGCCTGATGATAACCCTGAGCTCGATACCGCCGAACAGCGTGAAATTAGGGAAAACGCACAAAGAGCGCCGAATACAGAAGAAGCAATAGAATTCAATGAAGGGGAACTCAGATCGGTCATAAGACAGCTAGGTAATCGGAAAGCTCCTGGACCCGATTTAATCGAAGTCAAAGTAATTAAAAACGCACTCAATGCCATCGCGCCGCGCCTATTAGACTTGTTTAACGCTTGCCTGAAATTCGGTACTTTCCCCACAAAATGGAAACACGGCACGCTAAGAACGTTTCTTAAAAATGAAGATAAGGACCCTTCAGATCCTAAATCGTATAGACCAGTTTGCTTATTATCAGTCCTAGGAAAAATCTTAGAAAAACTAATAAAAATTAGGCTAGATCAAGACGTGCTCACTGACGATAAAATATCTGCGCAACAATACGGCTTCAGGATAGGAAGATCAACGGAAGACGCAATAGTTGAATTCAGAAGGCTTATAGAAATAAACAACAGCAAATACGTAATAGTCATTTTATTCGATATATCGGGAGCGTTCGACAATGTCTGGTGGCCCATCGTACTAAAGAATCTAAAAGACAGGCAATGCCCCAAGAACTTATATAACCTTATTCAAAATTATTTCAAAAACAGAAAAATAGGAATTGAATTAGGCAACGGAGAAGAAATAATAAAAATAGCCACCCGCGGTTGTCCACAGGGGTCGGTATTAGGGCCTTCATTCTGGAACCTTCAATTCAATGAACTAATAGATAAACTTGAAAACGTAGATGGAGACGGGGTAGATGCATACGCAGACGACTTAGTAAAAGTAATATCCGGTGAATCACGAGCGGAAATCGAACAGAAAAGTCAAGCGGCAATAAATATAATAACAGAGTGGTGCGCAGCGACTAAACACAAGTTGGCAGAAAATAAAACCGAAGGACTAATAGCCAAAATAACGTGGAACCGCAAAACGCCTACGGATAAGAACACGGCACGTACCGATCGAAAAAGAAAACCCGAAAAGAAGCCCACTCTCAAAAGATCTCCAATCATCAAAATCAACAATAGCAACGTTAAATTCAAAAACAGCATACGCTATCTGGGAGTATATTTTGAAAACGACCTCAAAATGCACACCCACACTAGACACATTCATAATAAAACCAGCAAACTTTTTAGTAAATTGAGAAGGCTCGCGCGGACAACATGGGGATTGAATAACAAAACGGTGAAAACCCTATACAAAACTGTCTTCGATCCTATCGCCACATACGCCGTGGCAGGATGGCACGATCTAATAGACTCGCACGATATAAGGACTCTCAAATCAGCTCAGAGACACGCGCTCCTAGCTTGTATCTCAGCGTATAGGACAATATCTACGGACGCCTTATGCATACTCGCGAATACACTTCCGATCGACCTACGAATTGCGGAGCGTAGCGCACATTATCAATTACGGCGAAATCAGCAAGTTTGGTTGAATAACACGCAAATCCAAAGAGCCGAAACACCGAACAAAACAAAAAGGATAGTCAGAAATTTAGCCGAAACGTTCTGGAATAGGGAATGGCAAGCGTCAGAAAAAGGTCGCCATATGGCAGCCTTTTTCCCGGATATAAAAAGCAGAAAGGACTGCGACATCACAACGAACCATTATACGTCTCAGGTTCTCAGCGGACACGGAAACTTTAAACAACACCTACATAACAGAAACATCATACACGATCACATATGCATCTGCGGCAATCTACACGACACTGCAACACACTTTCTCTTGGAATGCCCCTTGCACGCGGTGCTCCGCGAGTCTCTCGGTAGGCTGGACCCGGGTTGGACATGGCCAGAAACGGCTAGATTTCTGATTCGGTCGCCAGCAGCAGTCGCGAGATTTTCGGCGTTCTGTGGGGAAGCATTGCAGGAGAAGGAAACATTCACTCAAAATATTCACGACAGAAACCACTTAAACATATACATAGTAGAGCTCAAGACTCTGTTACACACAAAACACAAACAGCAATACAGTAGTATAGTAGCAATCACACACTCTTCTCTCCAAACATCCCTTTTCCCTTCCTCTCCTACACAACAAATCTGAGCCCCGGCACAGGGGGGCTGGAGCCACCGCCACGAGGTTCCCCGTGGGCACAGTACGACTGGGGATCGTCCCCTGGCGTATTGTGGCTAAGTGCTCTTCGCAACACCACGCAGCGACAGAATTGGATTTTTCCAATCCCGTCCCCTTGCAAGGGTGAAACGGATAGTGGGGCCTTAACTTTTTCTTAGTGTTTATGGTCGAATAGACTAAAAGCCGTCGTTCTTTGACAAGACAATGAATGCCCTCTTAACACTCTCATGTGATAGTGAGTCGAAAGCCTTGCGAAGATCGAGGGTGATAATCACGAAACTTCTGCCACCTCTTCGTCTTCTCTTAATTATCGTTTGGTCAGTTAGGTTATTAAGAAAGCAGCCGTCCACACTAGTGACGCCGCGCTGAAGGTCCGAGAGAGGAATCGCTTCCAGTCTTCTGGCCATGATCTTGTTGGCCAATCTTAAAAGCAGCGAGGAGACTGAAATTGGCCTCCAGTTATCGATATTTCCAAGACCTTCAGCCATTTTGGGGATCAGAGTTGTCCTGCTAACCTTAAGCACCGCCGGGACCCTCTGGAGAAAAATCATAGCATTAAGGAGCAGCTCCAGTCGGACAACTGGTATCCTCTTCAAATCCCTTAGAGTCAAACCATCGGGGCCTGGAGCCGTCTTCTTCATTTGGGAAACAACCTTCTCTATCTCCTCGGCTAGGATTGGCCTATATATTTTCTGGGGCTCACCAACAGGGTCCACACGATGATTATCCGGGAGCGATGGCGTGCCCATAATTTCCCGGTAAGCAATTCTGATTGAGTCCAGACGAGGCATTTCATTAGGGGCAATTGTTGGCTGCTGATCTATAAGTTCAGCAGCGAGAGCTCTTTTGTTCTTTTTAAATGATTCCTGCGCCCGTTTGAACTCCCTCACACGCTTTTTGCGTCGGCTTAGGACCTCGTCATCGCGGACATCGACGGGAGCGGCAGCCGCAGCTCTTCTTGGTCTGCCGTGATCTTTACATATTTTTGCCACCCATTTAATTAGCTCATCCAGATTATCGGGCTCCCCCAGGACTATTTTTCTTGCGAGCATAATATCTTGTACCTCCTCCAACCTAATGCTGACCTCCAGAAGGTGCCTTCTTACAGGATCCAGATCTACTTCCTGCAGCTCGCGTAGGTGCTCGTTGGGATCAGCATGGATTGGAGGGTCAGCCCGCATTTCATCGGCATGTGCAGCTTCTTCTTCCTCCCCCCTCACGATCTCCTCCATCTCAGAATCAGCCTGAACTATTTCTTCCTCCGAATTCCTACGGGTCCCAGCTTCACGAACCTCCCTCTCCTGTTTGAACCGCTCTACCATGTTCCTATACTCAAGACCATAACTCTTGCCTCAGCAATGGCCATGTCCTCAATCTCTTCCTCCGTCCAAAGTCCCCGCCTCATGGGCCTAGATTCCACCTCCTCCTCCATCTCAGCATTATACTGCTGAGGGTGTCGATGCCGGAGGTGCTGCCTCATACCCCTATAAACGGCAAAGCTGATATTACAATATGGGCAGTCATTATTCTGTTCGCCCGCGCCACGGCAGAAACGTCGCTGGTGATCTCTCAGGTTTCCTCGTGACGCATACACGTTGCCGCAGTCGCACTTGAACTCCATATTCGCTATTCGGCGTGCGGGTCTGCCGGAAGTAACTAGACTCGACAGCCCTTAATCAAGTGAAGGTAATCAGACACACACCAGTACAGTCTCGCCCGAAGCGCTACCAACTCTCTCTGATCTGTTCGTGACTAATCACGATCGTCTTGTGACTATGATTTTTAATTGATGGTTAGATTGAACCAAGAAACTGCTCAAAAGTAGCCTTCACTGTCCCGGGCAACTTGAAAATTCGACAAAGTCCCTGGAGACTGAGATGCTAGGTAAGGAGACGAACCTCAAGTGGCCCCTAAATGTATGTTTTCTTTTTATTTTTGTGCTACAACAGAAGGTCTATGGCATCTGGAATTCAACTCAGATGTCTCTTTTATTATTTTGCTCTTGTCTACCGAAAATCGTCCTTCCACCGTAAGATAGTTGGGAGCCGGCCGATTTCCAGTTAGCAGTGGAGACCAAAGTTTTCGCTGATCAGGTGTAAGTGTGATAATTACGCGTATCGACAATTTCAGCCGACGGGACAGTCGCAGATGTTGTTTATATACAACTTTATCGTTTATATCTTTATTATAGCACTATGTTTCGGTACGCACGTTGTACGAATTCCTTATAAAAATGTTTACAATAGCGGATATCACTGCACAACACGCACACAAAGACACGAAATAGTGTATAAACATTCAAGCGACAAAGGCACAATAATAAAACAATCCCGGGGTTAAAAATTTAAATAAATTACGGACAAAACAAGACATATTAAAACTCAGACATCTGTGTAAACACACACGTCTGCACTCTTCGACGATCGATAAGAGAGTCATAGTTACTCCCGCCGTTTACCCGCGCTTGCTTGAGTTTCTTCACGTTGACATTCAGAGCACTGGGCAGAAATCACATTGCGTCAACACCCGCAGGGGCATTAGCAATGCTTTGTTTTAATTAGACAGTCGGATTCTCCCGGTCCGTGCCAGTTCTGAGCTGACCGTTAAATGGCGGTCGAAGAGATTACCCAGATCACCCTCGCGGGCATTCCGGGGTCTCGCAGCTTGACGGTTCCGCGGGAGGCCAAGACACGGGACCGAGCTCGGTTCTGACGAAACGCCGAAGCGAAACAAATCACCTCGCCCAGGCCCGGTACGTTAGCCGCGACTCACTTCCCCGCCAAGTTCGATACGCCTCGATCCTCAGAGCCAATCCTTATCCCGAAGATTCCCTTTCGCCCGAACGGGCGTGCTTGACGCGCAGAGCGTTCTAGATAACTCTAGCGAGTAATATCTTATGCGCTAGTCGCACGATTAACAACGCCACATCAACATCGGCTTTCGCCTAGGGCTTAGGATCGACTGACTCGTGTGCAACGGCTGTTCACACGAAACCCTTCTCCACCTCGGCTCTCCAGGGCCTCGCTGGAGTATTTGCTACTACCACCAAGATCTGCACCGAAGGCGGCTCCAGACGGTCCCACGGCCAGCTCTTCTGCGCGCACCTCCGCGACCCTCCTACTCGTCAGGGCTTCATGGCCGCACAAGGCGACCGCACATGCCGCTGACGGCCGAGTATAAGCACGACGCTTCAGCGCCATCCTAATTCAGGGCTAGTATCTTCGGCAGGTGAGTCGTTACACACTCCTTGGCGGATTCCGACTTCCATGGCCACCGTCCTGCTGTCTTAAGTTACCAACGCCTTTCAAGGTATCCCATAAGCGTCGATTTTGGCGCTTTAACTCGGCGTTTGGTTCATCCCACAGCGCCATTTCTGCTTACCAAAAATGACCCACTTGGCACTCTGATCCGTAGTCTCGCGGCTTCACGTTCAAGCAAGCCGGAGATCTCACCCATTTAAAGTTTGAGAATAGGTTGAGGTCGTTTCGACTCCAATGCCTCTAATAATTCGCTTTACCGGATGAGACTCATACGCAACGAGCGCTAGCTATCCTGAGGGAAACTTCGGAGGAAACCAGCTACTAGATGGTTCGATTAGTCTTTCGCCCCTATACCCAGTTCCGACGATCGATTTGCACGTCAGAATCGCTACGGACCTCCATCAGGGTTTCCCCTGACTTCGTCCTGACCAGGCATAGTTCACCATCTTTCGGGTCTCAGCGTGACCACTCTTGGTGCGCCTCCTCTCGCAATGAGAATGAGACGCCACGGGAATGCGGGACGATCCGAAGGGATCGACCGTTTTCCCTCTGTTCGAGCGAGACGAACTTTTACTTTCATTACGCCTTAAGGTTTAGTGTTATCCCAATGACTCGCGCACACGCTAGACTCCTTGGTCCGTGTTTCAAGACGGGTCCTGAACTCCGAGAACTCCGCGGCGAACAGCCGCCTCCGGCCGAGATCGGCACCAGGTCCGATCGTCGACGCGGCGAACGAGCTTGCCGCGGGCCCACCTTCTGTGAACCGTCGAGCGAGCAGGTCGGATAACCGCGTGTCCGAGAGCGACGACGAACCGCGCTCGCCGGCTACACTGCGGACCGTAGACCGGCACCCAACGGATCGCGACGTCCTACTAGGGGAGAAGTGCACGCGTTCGAAATCGGCTCGTAACGCGAAGGGCGCAGGCGACGCGAACGTCACCCGTCACTCCAACACGTCACTCCGACGATTCGGTTCGCGATTGAATCTCTTCGTTCGACCTTTCGGGTTTCTCAGGTTTACCCCTGAACGGTTTCACGTACTCTTGAACTATCTCTTCAAAGTTCTTTTCAACTTTCCCTCACGGTACTTGTTCGCTATCGGTCTCGTGGTCATATTTAGCCTTAGATGGAGTTTACCACCCACTTAGCGCTGCACTCTCAAGCAACCCGACTCTCAGAAGAGACCCTTTCGAAAGCCGCAGCGGTCGCTACGGGCCTGGCACCCTCTATGGGCAGTGGCCCCGTTCAAGATGGACTTGGACGCGCCGCGAACTCTCGAGATGACGGATCCTTCTTAACACCTCATGTCCCGGCGATTGGTTACGACCGCGGGATTAAGTGCTGGGCTCTTCCCTGTTCGCTCGCCGCTACTGGGGGAATCCTAGTTAGTTTCTTTTCCTCCGCTTAGTAATATGCTTAAATTCAGCGGGTAGTCTCACCTGTCCTGAGGTCGTATATTCGATTTGATCTTCCCGCGCCGAAGAAGGCGAAGCCGGATACCAACCCGAACGAGAGGAGTCCGTCGACCGCTGAACCGATCGTCCGTATAGAGATCGTTCGTTCTAGCGTCGACGCCGATAGGCCGTCCGTAGTGTTGGCGTTTCCGCCGCCCTCATCCAAGCGTGATGATCTTAAATTGTGTGCTTTCGAAGGCAGGGCCTAGTTCGTAGTCCGTCGTGCGTACATTACCGATACGACGTCGGTCGAGAAGATCTCATCTCTCTGACACGTCGTTCGCGTACGTCTCGACGTGAGAACGGCCAGTACGATACCGCAACACCGATTCAGCTGTCGCAATTCAAGACGGCGCGCATTCTATACGCACCGTACGAGACGGCGGTATAGAGAAAGCGCGTTTAATCGTCCAACGCGACCGAAGGCCCGGCCTAACGACCGAGCCCCAGGCAGTATTTTGGTTGAAACCGACCCTCAGTCAGGAGTGGTCCGAGGACCGCAATGTGCGTTCGAAATGTCAATGTTCATGTGTCCTGCAGTTCGCAAGTTGACGCGCAATTAGCTGCGTTCTTCATCGACCCAAGAGCCAAGTGATCCACCGTTCAGGGTAATCTTTTTGCGTTAGTCCGATATCGTGCCTATGCGGCTCGAAAGGACAGACGGACGTGTCGACCACCCTCGTACACGGCCGACGGACACATTTTCCATACCTGATGGGATGGTAATGTGCCGTCACAGTTCCGGTGTAAGGGTCTGGCGATCTACGCCGTCGTTAACGTTGGCAATTGTGTGTTTGTTTTTCGGACGATCGGCGAGCGAAGGAAGTACCGTCATTAAGCGAATAAGACGCTAGTTCGACGGAAGTCCCCGCTATCGACGAATAGTCGCTTACGAGCGATTCGTCCGCTTGTTGCGACGAACCGAGTCGTACGCATTTATCTATGCTACGACAGCGTGTCCGGGGCAACACGGAATCGAATCATCGTACAAGAGCGGCGAGCGCGTATCGCGGGCGAGAATCTTTACTATCTCCAGAGATACATCGGCGATCGGCCTTCGTCTCTTCTCGATCGACGTAACGGCATCTATTGTCCGTTGCCACGTCGATCTTAGATACCCTCGACAGTATGCGCATAGTATTCGGAGATACCTCGGAGCTACTAGCTCGCGACAAGGGTACGGGGACAGATCGACAACGGTCAAACGAAGAAGCTTTCTTCGGTTTAACGTCGACCGGACAACGTTCGCGCTGCAAATTTCGATCGTCTGAGCCAAGTCGATCGGACGATTCGGGTCCGACGACTAAAGCGCCTCACGTATCCCTGCATGGTAGTTCGACGATGAGTGTGGATATCGAACGGATACCTCAAACTGTGTTTTTTTGTAAGTCTCTGGTTAAAGAGCACATACGTAATACACGTTAATGATCCTTCCGCAGATTCACCTAGGGAAACCTTGTTACGACGTTTACTTCCTCTAAATGATCAAGTTTGGTCATCTTCCCAGCAACATCGGCGACGTCGAAACGCCACCGCGTACCGGTCCGAAGACCTCACTAAATCATTCAATCGGTAGTAGTGACGGGCGTTGTATACAAAGGGCAGGGACGTAATCAACGCGAGCTTATGACTCGCGGTTACTGGGAATTCCTCGTTCATGGGGAACAATTGCAAGCCCCAAACCCTAGCACGAAGGAGGTTCAGCGGGTTACCCGGGTCGCTCGGTCAGGGAGGACACGCTGATTCCTTCAGTGTAGCGCGCCTGCGGCCCAGAACATCTAAGGGCATCACAGACCTGTTAGTGCTCAATCTGGTGCGGCTAGAAGCCGCCTATCCCCCTAAGAAGAATATAATGTACGCAGACAGTAAAAACTGCGCCGACCCGAAGGTCAGCGGGCCTTTAGGATGTCTAATACGCCAAGTTAGCAGGCTAGAGTCTCGTTCGTTATCGGAATAAACCAGACAAATCGCTCCACCAACTAAAAACGGCCATGCACCACCATCCACCGAATCAAGAAAGAGCTCTCAATCTGTCAATCCTTCCGGTGTCCGGGCCTGGTGAGGTTTCCCGTGTTGAGTCAAATTAAGCCGCAGGCTCCACTCCTGGTGGTGCCCTTCCGTCAATTCCTTTAAGGTTCAGCTTTGCAACCATACTTCCCCCGGAACCCAAAAGCTTTGGTTTGCCGGAAGCTGCCTGCTGAGTCATCGGAGGAACGTCGGTGGATCGCTAGCTGGCATCGTTTATGGTTATAACTAGGGCGGTATCTGATCGCCTTCAAACCTCTAACTTTCGTTCTTTATCAATGAAAACGTTTTTGGCAAATGCTTTCGCTTCTGTCCGTCTTGCGACTATCCAAGAAATTCACCACTAACGTCGCAATACGAATGCCCCGATCCGTTCCTGTTAATCATTACCTCGGGGTTCCGAAAACCAACAAAATAGAACCGAGATTTTAGTTTTAGCCTGCCTTAAGCAATCTAATTTGTTGAAAGTAAGCGTGCCGGCCCACCTCGACACTAAGTGAAGATCACCGCGGCAGGATTTAGTTGGGCCGGCCTTACGAGCTAAGCCCGCCGGCAGGACGTCACGCGACACGCCAGTTGACACTGCGAACGATGAACCGGCGACTCGAGACACAAATTCGACTACGAGCTTTTTAACCACAACAACTTCAATATACGCTATTGGAGCTGGAATTACCGCGGCTGCTGGCACCAGACTTACATTCCAATTGATCCTCGTCAAAGGATTTAGAGTTGACTCTTTCCGATTACGGGGCCTCGGATGAGTCCCGTATCGTTATTTTTCGTCACTACCTCCCCGTGCCGGGAGTGGGTAATTTGCACGCCTGCTGCCTTCCTTGGATGTGGTAGCCCTTTCTCAGGCTCCCTCTCCGAAGTTGAACCCTGATTCCCCGTTACCCGCGGAGGTGAAGTTCTGTTTATTCAGTCAGAATTATGGCAAATAAAATGCGCAGTGCTTTGAATTTAAAAAATTTGCTATCCGACATATTCAAAAGTTGAGATTTTCACAGCCTCCTAGCGCAGTTTGTCTAGATAATATTTCTCAAATCCTCAAAACTGAAGTATGCAACAGAATAGATCATGCTAATGAAATGATTAACACGCGGACTTTCGAAATTAAAAATCTCAAAACTCAACTACAGTGACAATAATCATGACTCACGAGTAGCGGCCACGGAACTCTCAGTTCGTTCCAATCGAAATTATAAACATGCTGCAACTGGTGATAACTCGCCAAATATCACTCTACAAATATCACTCTACAATCGTCAGCGGTGCTGCTGCTGTAAAGAGTGATCCTGCTACACTTGATAAACGTAAAGTGAGAACTTTATATATAATTAATAATAATTAATTAATTAATAAACTGAATAACTTTATTCTTATACGCCAATTGGATTCCAGACCCATTCTAGAGTCAATGATGCTGAATATTGTGGTATGCTCTTGTCCAGTATTAAGTGTTTAATTTTTTTGATATACCGATCACCTGCTGGCAATTTTCAATATTTTTGAGTAGTCTTGAATGCATTTTGAAATCTCAGTGCCATCGATTCGAAAAACTTAATCTTAGGGATATATATATATATATATATATATATATATATATATATATATATATATATATATATATATATATATATATATATATATATATATATATATATATATATATATATATATATATATATATATATATATATATATATATATATATATATATATATATATATATATATATATATATATATATATATATATATATATATATATATATATATATATATATATATATATATATATATATATATATATATATATATATATATATCAAATGTCAAACTTCGAATTTATCAAAAATAAACTCAAGAACCAAAAACACTCAGTCAATTGAGGATATAAATATGAAACCAAGAAAATACCATGAAAATACTTGGAAAGGTACAACCTAGTACCAGAGCTTTGTCATCAGAATATTGTACAATAAAAGTGTCCCCTACACTAACCAATAAGTAATCGCCTGTATTTGTTAATCGAAAAGGCCAGTTAATTATTCAGGAACGTGAATGTGATAGACCGTCCTGATGTGGTCTTGTTATAAATATGTATAGAATTATATGTTTGTATAGGACGTGAAGAACTGCTTTCATCAAATATATTGAAGTCCTTACAATGAAGAATCAAGAGTATCGAAGGGTTAAATCAAGATCATCTTATCATAAGAACCAAAAACACTCAGTCAATTGAGGATAGGATAAATATGAAACCAAGAAAATACCATGAAAATACTTGGAAAGGTACAACCTAGTACCAGAGCTTTGTCATCAGAATATTGTACAATAAAAGTGTCCCCTACACTAACCAATAAGTAATCGCCTGTATTTGTTAATCGAAAAGGCCAGTTAATTATTCAGGAACGTGAATGTGATAGACCGTCCTGATGTGGTCTTGTTATAAATATGTATAGAATTATATGTTTGTATAGGACGTGAAGAAATAGTTATATGAATAAAACATGCCTGGCTGAACATTGGAAATGTTATGTTATGTTAACAGGGAAAAAATAAATATGATAGTTTGGTTCGAATTAGATTAAAATCGAATAATTGATTTAATCAACAAAAGTATCTTATACTTCTTCTCCGAGAATGTCCTCAGTTGAACATGAGTTGAATTCATAAAAATAATTTCTAGTGGTCCTGTGTAACTTATGTTGAAATGTTTCTTTTCGATAGATTTTTATATAGTTTAAATGTAGGGAAAATATTGTTAACTTTCTCAAATATGAGTTTAATATCTCCCATTCGCGTAACTATTACAGAAGAGGTACAGAACATATTGTTACGTTGTTATTATGAGTAACTTGCGTATGGAGTATTCGGTTACCCTATTGCTTACATAGTGAACCATTGTCTACAAAACCTTGATTATTCAGTTCTTAATTTGCCACAATATGTTTTTCAACGTCTTGCAGAGCACTCAGGATTTATCTTCAATTCTGAAGTATACAGAGACTGTTGTTTCTAGATAATTTATTCTACGGTATATTTCGAAAATAATTCAATGAAGCAATTAATTATCGACTTAATCTGAGCTAACATCTTTTCACAGCACTCAAATAAGAGTATTCGGCTAAAAAAACTACCGTAACACAAATTAAACTATCCAAGTAGTCACTCATCTATCCTTGTATTCTCGCTACTTTTCGTAAAATATCAATCAGCGATAAGGGACTCTTGATTCCGAAAATTTAATTATTTTACCATGAATATGTACTAATAGTATTTAGGTATTAGAAGAATCCTTCAATTGTGCTATGTATTTCGAGAATGATTTCACAAATAAAATTATTATAATAACCATGCTTGTAAAGAAATTAGTAACTGTACGCATGATGAACTCTTTCTGTGTTGTGGTTTAAGTACAATGTTGGAGTAAAGTTAGAGTTTTAACTATCTTATTACATAAACCATCAAAAACTTTTTGATAGATAACACTGTTCAACCCGAGATAGAAGGAAATAATGATCCAAAGTTCGTAGATTCTTTTTGTAGCTCCTTGATATATTGCTAAACAAATTGCTGTTTTGATTCAATTTTAATCAATATTGATATTGATATAAAAGCTATTGATCTTGATATATTGAAGACCTTCGGCAGGGTTTGGCACGTAGGCTTGATGAATAAACTAATGACATATGGACTTTCTGAGAAATAACGTGGTTGGATAAGTAGCTCTTTCTTCAGTGGATCGATTCGGGTGGTACTTGATGGTGTAATGAGTGAATCTTTTCAAATTAATTCAGGAGTACCCCAGGGCTCTCGCCGACTATTCTTCTCTTGCAGATCAATAATATGATATACTCCACCGAAAACAATGTTTGGAATAGTGGACGACTGTACTCTGGTGTCTTTTTAATTTTGTCAGCGTTTTATAACTGCTGAGGAGTCACACCGACGAAGATCTAACAGGGCATGTCACTGAATTCAGAGATGGAGAAGATATCAGAGCGGTGCGATTGAACTTGGTCAATTTTAACGCAACCGAGACGCAATCAACGTTCTCCAGCAAAACCACTGCTGGAGAACCTGCTTTAATCTTGCAAGGGAATCAAACTTCCACAGAGAAGAACATGCATATACTCGACATTAGAGTTAACAACGAAAATTGCTGGCACGACCATGTGTCAGGTACTTTCAAATCTGCTTCTGCTTAATTCAGTCTTCTTTTCAGAGCTAAGTAGGACTTCAAGCCATTATAGCTCAAATTTTAACACAGCACAGGTGCGACTTGGAGTGAAATAATGTTCCTATGCGTGGGGCTCGACACATGAACATTCATTTCAAATGTATAGTGTTCGCAAGAGAGTAGTGCGCCTCATCGACCTCCCAGATTTTCCGCAATATCCCCAGCCTCTCGCTCAGGCAACAGGTTGCTGATGTTTCTCTTTTCTACAGGTATTTTCATGATAATTGCCCTGAAATACTCGGAAGCTTAGTTCCAGAAAGAATTCAGTTCTAAAGAAAAACCAACCTCGCGAAAAAATTTCATCGACGGACTGTCCAACTAGCTACGCCAGTTACCTCCTTCTTTAGAAATTCCTTCGTTTATGGGGCTGGTACGCAGGTTAGCTCGCTTCTATCGATCATATTTCCGATTACAATTTGACGCTCTTCAAGGAGCTAGTGAACACAGTATATCATTTTGGGTGGCCACGAATTAACAATGAAAATAGAAGAAGTTCATTCTACAGTTCATTCATCTGTTCTAGGAGTTGATCAACATCTTGGCATTCCAGAATCAGGCTAGGCACAGAACGTACTCTGGGCCTACCTGAACCGAGGGTTTAAATATCCGTGCATTTCGGAGCCTCACCCTCTTTCTTTTCAACGACCTCTTCGAATACACACTGTCTTAGAAAACTGGCTGCAGCACGCGTTGCCACGAGCCGGCTTTCCGTACCCACGCCACCGACCATATTGCCAAACCGCCGTTGTTTACCAACGAACCACGTGTTTTTATTTCATTTTAAATTTACATTTATGAAAAGTGTTTGTGTTATCCATCAGTGTTTCCACCGTGTGTGTGACCCCATCCTGGTAGCAATATATATATATATATATATATATATATATATATATATATATATATATATATATATATATATATATATATATATATATATATATATATATATATATATATATACGAAATAATTCTAATAATTATAAATCTCGAAAATTTCCGTCGCAACCAATTGATTTTCAACTAATAAGAACGACTACTTATTATCCAACAAATTATCCAGTAATTGGTCCTGATACTTCAAGAAAAACCGATTTGTTTATTTAAACCTTGCCCAATTCAACAGTTTGAATTCCTGCTGAAAGGATGTCTATTCAGTATAGAAATAATCATTACAAGGTAAATAATTATTATATTCAATAACAAAATGATAGAAAATATTTCTATAGTAATCAAAATCCAAACTATACATTTGATGAATTAACGCATTTGTAAATTTGTTCTAATTCTGAAAATAATCCAAATAATTCAGAACGAAATTTCGATAAAAGAATTGACTTAAACCATATATAGTACTCAAATATCCTGAATGTAAATTATTGCTAGATAGTGGATAATTAGTATGTTTGATAGACCCCAAACTTGTATATGATTTCCTGGTTATATCCTCCATAAACTAATAACTTTGACTGCTTGTATGAAACGAGATACATCAAATGAAAAAGTGTTATTACCTTCTTTTTCAGAATCTGTAATTGCTGACTCACATCTTTTTATTGTGTATGAATTCCATGAAAATTACGACGTATTAATAGGCGCAGATTTTCTAAATCAATATGGATTGAAGATAGACTTTAAAAATTAGATTTTGGGGAACAATTATTGTCAAATTGCCTTCAATTACCAGCAAGTCTGTCGAAACACTAGAAAAGAAAATCTTAGTTATCTAGAACCTTGAAAAAAACTAGCAACATTATTACCTCTGAAGGAATGAAGATCAATCCTAATAGATAAAAAGCTGTAAGCAAAATTACAATCCCTAAGACTCAACAGGCAAAAGCATCATTTCTTGGATTAATCGGATTTATATAATATTCATTCCTAATTTTGCTAAAATCACAAACTGACTTACAAAATGTTTGATTCAATATACGTCGAAGCATTTCGAAATGAAAAAAGTGAAATGGGAATTTACTCAATCATCCAATATTACGATATCCAGATTTCAATGAGATACTGGCGCATCAGGATATGAAATAGGATTAGTCTTATCCCAAGATAACGTCCCGAACGACGTTCCAATCATTTATGCTAGGAGAACGCTGAATGATGCAGAATCACAATATAGTGTGATCGAAAAAAATTGCTATATATTGTTTGGTGATGTAAACACACTTTAGACCCTATTTATATGGAAGAAAATTCATAATCTATAGACATTATAATCCTTTCACATGGTTACATTCTTCAAAATGGCTAAATTCCGGTCTTATGCTTCGGAAAATTGAATTGGAAGAATTTGATTATGCAATAATATATGAAAAAGTCAGAAGAATTTGGAAAAGCCATCATTGACATTTTACCGAAACAATTTCAGTTTAAAATATTCGATTTGAAAATTTCAAGAATTTATTAAGACGATTTTGTCAATGAAGAGAAACAATCCCTTATACATACAATTCCTCATACAAAAACAAATACACACCATCGTGATTTTCCAGAAATTTCAAGTAGTTTAAAACGTAAGTTTTACTGGACAAACATGAATAGAGATGTTGAGAACTATATCCATTCTTGTGAATTTATGTCAAGAAAGTAAATATGTGAGATCTCGAATCCAGTTACAGTTCAAACCTACTCCAAAGGATTTTGCGAGACTATAAATTCAATCAAACATACTGTTTCATCATTTTGGATTCTTTTTCCAAATTTGGGCAATTTTATCTCGTCGTTCACAAAGTTAGAACAGAAATTTTAGATAAGTTACTAATTCATTTTAGTCATTATGGTATTCCTTGTAAGATCACTTGCAATAATGGATTAAAACTCAAAAATGATGTTATTCAAGATTCTTGAAATATACAAAATAGAAATTCATCATATTACGAATGATAATCCAAATTCGAATGCACTAGTAGAAATGATTCATTCAACATTAATTCAACAGCTAAGATCAATATAAAATGAACTCTCCACAATAAGTTAGCTCAAGCTCTTCGAAATTATAATTCTAATCATTCAAGTCTTGAAATGACGTCAATGCAAATTATCGAAGCGTATTTGAATTATTCGCTACCAATTCAGTGAACCCATCAAGAACAAATTGAAAATTACTTCGAAAATTATTCAAAAAGTTTCAATAATATTTCAAAACAATAGAAAATCGAAACCTGAAGAACCTAGATCACCTAGAAAAATAAATCAGAGGTCAGTAGAATAAAACCACGCTTCAATTGATAATTAAACCTACATTAGAAATCCAATAACTCGAAAATGTGACCATGCTTTCAAAAGGATAAATGCACGCGAAGTCGATGAACTGCGTATACAAGATAATAAAAATTAACAAGAAAAGAAACAGTTTTATTTTTGAAGAATGGATTCCTACACCACACTCATTATTTCATTCAAGAAAATAATCCTAACTATAACTGTGGAAGTAAGCTATTTGCAATTATTTTGATTTTGGTTGTCTCATGCAGTGAAAGTTCATTTTCCTTTGATAAATTCTTGATTTTATTTTAGAATTGATTAGTTGGATCAAAACGAATTTCGAAAAAATTTTAAAAGTTAAGAAAATAATGGGTTTCAGAAATATAGTCAGTTTTGTTTAATGATACTATGGTATTATTTTGTCTGCTTTGGTTTAGTTTATCTCATCCTTAATTGATTTAGTTTTCTTGGTTTCATATTTATCCTATCCTCA
This sequence comes from Cryptolaemus montrouzieri, assembly GCA_013387265.2. Taxonomy (NCBI): domain Eukaryota; kingdom Metazoa; phylum Arthropoda; class Insecta; order Coleoptera; family Coccinellidae; genus Cryptolaemus; species Cryptolaemus montrouzieri. The sequence continues at coordinate 35,463,192 of JABFTP020000186.1, read as the reverse complement.
ATTGATTGAGTGTTTTTGGTGCTTATGATACGATGATCTTGATTTAACCCTTCGATACTCTTGAGTTCATTTTTGATAAATTCGAAGTTTGACATTTAATAAGCTGTTCATTATATATATATATATATATATATATATATATATATATATATATATATATATATATATATATATATATATATATCCCCAAATTTTTCAAATTCAAAGCACTGCGCATTTTATTTGCCATAATTCTGACTGAATAAGAAGAACTTCACCTCCGCGGGTAACGGGGAATCAGGGTTCGATTTCGGAGAAAAAGCCTGAGAAACGGCTACCACATCCAAGGAAGGCAGCTGGCGCGCAAATTACCCACTCCCGGCACGCGGAGGTAGTGACGAAAAATAACGATACGGGACTCATCCGAGGCCCCATAATCGGAATGAGTCAACTCTAAATCCTTTGACGAGGATCAATTGGAGGGCAAGTCTGGTTGTGTTGTGTTGTTGCGGTTGAAAAACTCGTAGTCGAATTTGTGTCTCGCGCCGCCGGTTCATCGTTCGCGGTGTCAACTGGCGTGTCGCGTGACGTCCTGCCGGCGGGCTTAGCTCGTAAGGGCGGCCCAACTCAATCCTGCCTCGGTGCTCTTCACTGAGTGTCGAGGTGGGCCGGCACGTTTACTTTGAACAAATTAGAGTGCTTAAAGCAGGCTAAAACTTCGCCTGAATACTGCGTGTATAGAATAATGACACAGGACCTCGGTTCTATTTTGTTGGTTTTCGGAACCCCGAGGTAATGATTAACAGGAACGGATGGGGGCATTCGTATTGCGACGTTAGAGGTGAAATTCTTGGATCGTCGCAAGACGGACACAAGCGAAAGCATTTGCCAAAAACGTGAAGAACGAAAGTTAGAGGTTCGAAGGCGATCAGATACCGCCCTAGTTCTAACCATAAACGATGCCAGCTAGCGATCCGCCGACGTTCCTCCGATGACTCGGCGGGCAGCTTCCGGGAAACCAAAGCTTTTGGGTTCCGGGTGAAGTATGGTTGCAAAGCTGAAACTTGAAGGAATTGACGGAAGGGCACCACCAGGAGTGGAGCCTGCGGCTTAATTTGACTCAACACGGGAAACCTCACCAGGCCCGGACACCGGAAGGATTGACAGATTGAGAGCTCTTTCTTGATTCGGTGGGTGGTGGTGCATGGCCGTTCTTAGTTGGTGGAGCGATTTGTCTGGTTAATTCCGATAACGAACGAGACTCTAGCCTGCTAACTAGGCGTATTAGACATCCAAAAGGCCCGCTGACCTTCGGGTCGGCGCGGTTTTTACTGTCTGCGTATATTATATTCTTCTTAGAGGGACAGGCAGCTTCTAGCAGCCCGATATTGAGCAATAACAGGTCTGTGATGCCCTTAGATGTTCTGGGCCGCACGCGCGCTACACTGAAGGAATCAGCGTGTCCTCCCTGGCCGAGCGGCCCGGGTAACCCGCTGAACCTCCTTCATGCTAGGGTTTGGGGCTTGCAATTGTTCCCCATAAACGAGAAATTCCCAGTAAGCGCGAGTCATAAGCTCGCGTTGATTACGTCCCTGCCCTTTGTACACAACGCCCGTCGCTACTACCGATTGAATGATTTAGTGAGGTCTTCGGACCGGTACGCGGTGGCGTTTCGACGTCGCCGATGTTGCTGCGAAGATGACCAAACTTGATCATTTAAAGGAAGTAAACGTCCTAACAAGGTTTCCCTAGGTGAATCAACGGAAGGATCATTAACGTGTATTACGTATATGCTTTTTAACCAGAGACTTACAAAAAAACACAGTCTGAGGTATCCGTTCGATATACACACTCATCGTCGACCTTCGAAGCAGGGATACGTGAGGCGCTTTAGTCGTCGGCCAGACGTCGTCGGATCCGAATCGTCCGATCGACTTGGCTCAGACGATCGAAATTTGCAGCGCGAACAATGTCCGGTCGACGTTAAACCGAAAAAAGCTTCTTCGTTCGACCGTTGTCGATCTGTCCCGGTACCCTTGTCGCGAGACGTGTCTCCGATGAAAGGGAGGCGGACGACGACCTAACGTCGAGCTAGTAGCATCGAGGTATCTCCGAATACTATGCGCATACTGTCCAGGGTATCTAAGATCGACGTGGCAACGGACAATAGATGCCATTACGTCGATCGAGAAGAGACGAAGGCCGATCGCCGATGTATCTCTGGAGATAGTAAAGATTCTCGCCCGCGATACGCGCTCGTCGCTCTTGTACGATGATTCGATTCCGCGTTGCCCCGGACACGCTGTCGTAGCATAGATAAATGCGTACGACTCGGTCCGTCGCAACAAGCGGACGAATCGCTCGTAAGCGACTGTTCGTCGATATCTCGGTCGACGGCTAAATAGCGGGGACTTCCGTCGAACTAGCGTCTTATCCGCTTAATGACGGTACTTCCTTCGCTCGCCGATCGTCCGAAAAACAAACACACAATTGCCAACGTTAACGACGGCGTAGATCGCCGGATCCTTTCGCCGGATCCTTACACCGGAACTGTGACGGCACATTACCATCCCATCAGGTATGGAAAATGTGTCCGTCGGCCGTGTACGAGGGTGGTCGACACGTCCGTCTGTCCTTTCGAGCCGCATAGGCACGATATCGGACTAACGCAAAAAGATTACCCTGAACGGTGGATCACTTGGCTCGTGGGTCGATGAAGAACGCAGCTAATTGCGCGTCAACTTGCGAACTGCAGGACACATGAACATCGACATTTCGAACGCACACTCCTGACTGAGGGTCGGTTTCAACCTAAATACTGCCTGGGGCTCGGTCGTTAGGCCGGGCCTATGGGCGCGTTGGACGGTTAAACGCGCTTTCTCTATACCGCCGTCTCGTACGGTGCGTATGGAATGCGCGCCGTCTTGAATTGCGACAGCTGAATCGGTGTTGTGGTATCGCGCCGGCCGTTCTCACGTCGAGACGTACGCGAACGACGTGTCAGAGAGATGAGATCTTCTCGACCGACGTCGTATCGGTAATGTACGCACGACGGACTACTAACTAGGCCGTGCCTTCGAAAGCACAGAATTTAAGATCATCACGCTTGGATGAGGGCGGCGGAAACGCCAACACTACGGACGGCCTCTCGGCGTCGACGCTAGAAGGAACGATCTCTATACGGACGATCGATTCAGCGGTCGACGGACGCCTCTCGTTCGGGTTGGTATCCGGCTTCACCTTCTTCGGCGCGGGAAGATCAAATCGAATATACGACCTCAGGACAGGTGAGACTACCCGCTCAATTTAAGCATATTAAAGAGCGGAGGAAAAGAAACTAACTAGGATTCCCCCAGTGGCGGCGAGCGAACAGGGAAGAGCCCAGCACTTTATCCCGCGGTCGTAACCGATCGCCGGAACATGTAGTGTTAAGAAGGATCCGTCATCTCGAGAGTTCGCGGCGCGTCCAAGTCCATCTTGAACGGGGCCACTGCCCACAGAGGGTGCCAGGCCCGTAGCGTCCGCTGCGGCTTTCGAGAGGGTCTCTTCTGAGAGTCGGGTTGCTTGAGAGTGCAGCCCCAAGTGGGTGGTAAACTCCATCTAAGGCCAAATATGACCACGAGACCGATAGCGAACAAGTACCGTGAGGGAAAGTTGAAGAGAACTTTGAAGAGATAGATCTGGACTATATGAACACAAATGACGTGTATATCATGGGAGATTTGAACATCGATTTATTGAAGACTGATACGTTCTCAAAAAGAGTAGTAAATATAATTCAATCAGCTGGATTCAGACAAATAGTTACCCAGGCGACTAGGATAACTGAAACTTCGAGAACTTTAATTGATTATGTGGTCACAAATAGAAAAACCTCACAACTAAGGCACGGCTATCCGAAAATATCTGATCATATCATTGGTGTTGAAATAAATGTGGAGGTAAAAAAAGTAATTAAAATGAAACGATATAGACAGTTGTCTTCGACTAATTTAAGTAACATCAAGCTGGATCTGTTGGGTTAAGAATGGGATTATGATAGTTCAGACATTAATAAAAATATAAAAATGGTTGTCTAATATTGAATGCAGTTTAAATAAGTTTGCACCTTTAAAACAGTATATAAGCAAAACAAACAGTAAACACTGGGTAGATAGAGATGTGAAGCATCTTCAGGGGATAAGAGATAGATACTTCAGAACCTTTCGCTATACTGGACGTCTGATTCATTATGAACTATATAAGAAAAAAAGAAATGAAGTGGTCACTCTGCTGCGGCTTAAAGAGAAAAATTACTATGAAAAAAAGATTGATCAATGCAAAACCGATGGCAAAAAAATGTGGAAAACGTTAAAACAGTTAGTAGGATCTTGTAATCGGAGTTTTGACCCGGACTCTTTGTCTGGGATGGATTCTGGCTTGTCTGTCGAGGATGAACTAAATCAATATTTTGTTGACAGTATCGAAGATATTGCTGGCACAATAGCTGTTCGAGGATTTTCATGAAAAGGATTTTGTTGAAACTAAGTGTGGCCTATCTACTTTCAGAAAGATATCCTTAATGGACTCCATAGCATTGTTAAGGGTTAAGAAATTCTAAATCAGGGGATGACGTCATTGATGCATTTCTGGTAAAGAGTTTGTTTGAGGTGGTTGGATACGCCCTGCTTGATATTGTTAATACTTCACTTGAAACTGGTACTTTGCCTTCTGACTGGAAGTGCAGTACTGTTGTCCCCATTCCAAAGGTGTCTAATCCAACGGTACCTGATGATTTGAGGCCAATTAATTTGCTTCCCATAGTCCACAAAATTGTTGAAATTGTGGTTCGTGAGTAGATTAGTAATTTTCTTGAAGAAAATGGGTTGATATACGTCAATCAGTCTGGATTTAGAGGTGGCCACTCATGTGAGTCAGCGTGCCAACTGGTGTTCAGTCAATGGAAAAAAGATATCGATAGCGGAAAAATCATTATTAGTGTTTTTGTGGACATTAAAAGAGCTTTTGAAACAATTGACAGAGTATTGCTGATTAGAAAGTGTGAAAAAATCGGTATTAGAGGAATTGTGTTGAAATGGTTAGCATGTTTTTGGAGGGTAGGTGTCAGAGGACTCTGATTGATGGTAATTTCTCTCAGCAGAGGGAGGTAAAATATGGAGTTGCCCAGGGCAGTGTACTCAGTCCTCTTCTCTTTATTATTTACATGAACGATTTAAATAGGTACTTGGAACACTCTTTTGTGAATTTGTTCGCTGATGACACATTGATATCGGTCTCTGGGGATGACTTCGGGGAAGTAGTTGGTGTTATTAATGCGGAACTGGAAATCATGAATAACTGGATGATGTTCAATAAACTGAAACTGAATAGTAACAAAACTAAATGTATGGTACTTGGTTCTAAAGCTAATTGTAGTAAGTTTAAGAGTGAAGTTTATGTATTGAAAATTCGCGACATGGCTCTCAGTTTTGTATCTGAAATTAAATATCTGGGAGTGACTATTGATCCCCAATTGAATCTGTCTCAACATGTGTCTGTCTTATGCAAAAAATTGGGAAAAAATCGGTTATTTTTATAGAGTGTGTAATAAACTTTCACTCTGGAGCAGAAGAATTGTATATAATTGTATGATATATCCTAGTTTCAATTATTGTGCTTCTCTTTTGAGTGTTTGTGATAAGAAAGATATTCAACAGTTACAGTTCCTTCAGAATAAGTGTATGAGATTTTTGTTAACATGTAATAGGCGCACCTCTATAAATTTTATGCTTAAAGAACTGAATTTCCTGAGCGTTCGGCAGCTTGTGACTCAATCTTGTCTGGTTCTCATTTACAAAACAGTAAACAAAAAAACACCTTTGTATTCATTTTTGAGGTTGTTATATTTTTCCACCTTCTCTGTGTATTTATCTTCCAGATTATTATTGTTTGGGATAGATATATCAATAATGTGAGCTTTCTGTTCTTTCTTATACAACACAATAATATCTGGTCTATTATGTACTATTTGGATGTCTGTAATAATTCCTTTGTCCCAGTAGATCTTCACATTTTCATTCTCAATTACAGGTGGTGGTGTAATTTTATAGTAAGGCGTGGGTTCATCCAAGTGTATACTGAGCTTCTTCAGAATCTCCAGGTAAGCAATTGCTGCGACCTTGTTATGTCGGTCTACATATTTAGTTCCAGCAAGCGAAGAGCATGCAGATAGTACGTGTTCAATAGTTTCTGGTTTATCATTACATTTGCGACATTTGTCTGATATTTGTTCTTTCAGAATGTACTTTCTATGATTTCTTGTACTTATAACATGATCTTGAATGGCTATCATAAATCCTTCTGTTTCGGGATACAGGATGCCCGATCTGAGCCATTCATTCGATGCTACGCTGTCAACGCTCTCCTCCGCAGCTCGTTACAAAACCGGCCATGCAACTCTTTGGATGACCATGAGGTGAGTTGTTCTTCCACGTTTCTAGGAGTTAATGGTTCGTACTCTCTATTGCTTAAATTTAATGGTGTGTAACCCATGTCTGCATCACAGAGAGTCTTATATAAATTATTCTGTTTGGATTTTAAATATTCCTCAGATTGATGATCTGCTGATAACAAGCCATTTTCACATCTATTATTCCTCTGCCTCCATGTTCTCTCGGTATATTTATTCTTTCTACCGAAGCCTTTGGGTGGTGCATGCGATTTTCAGTCAGGCAGGTTCTGATTTTTCGGTTGAAGGAGTCCAGCTCAGTTTCAGTCCATTTAATGACTCCAAAAGAAAAGTTCAAGCTGGGAATGGCATAAGAGTTGATGGCCTTCACAAGGTTCCCCGAATTGAGTTTAGATTTCAACAGAGCCCGAAGTCTTTCAGTGAACTGATTAGTGAGAATCTTTTGACTTTCTTATCTTCTGTTTTGTTGGTTTGAAGAATGCCTAGGTACTTATAGGGCTCGTCTCTCATACTACTCACACAGGTGTGCTCATCCAATTGAATACCATCACTCTCCTTCAGGCAACCTCTTTGTATGGTGACAGTTTGACACTTTGCAATTCCAAATGTCATACCAATATCAGTACTTGCCCTATGAACAAATCTCAGAAGTGAGTCTAAATGATTTTTTGTACTGGCATAAATCTTGAGATCATCCATATAAAATAGGTGACTGATTGTTTCGTTGCGAGTTGTTGTTTTAACTGTGAAACCATATTTCGTGTTTTTCAGGGCCTTCGAGATCGGGTTGAGAGCGAGGCAGAACCATAGTGCACTTAGTGAATCCCCCTGAAAGATTCCCTTTTTGATTTGTATCACCCTCGAGTCAGTGTTACCATGGATCGTTGGAATGGACAGTTTGGTAGACCATTGGCCCATGCAGTGTTGAAGGAAACGTGCAATTCCTGGGTTGATATTGTATATCTGGAGCACTCGTAACAACCAGGAGTGAGGGACAGAGTCAAACGTCTTTTGATAATCTATGTAGGCCAAGAAAAGATTCCTCTTCCTTCGCCTCGCTTGCTCCAAAAGAATCATATCAATGATAAGTTGTTCTTTACAACCCATAGCCTTTCTTCTACATCCTTTTTGCTCCTCAGTGAGTATGTTATTTCGAGCAATGTAATTATATATCTTGTTGCAGATTGCCGCTCATAATATTTTATAAAGTGTTGGGAGACAAGTAATTGGTCGATACCGCGATAGGTCCTCTGATGCCACACCTTTTGGAATAAGATAGGTAATTCCAGTTGTGAGAAAATTCGGCAATAATGCAGGATTTTTAATTAGTTCGTTAAACTGAGTAGCCAAATATTTGTGAGAGGATGTTAGTGTTTTAAACCAATAATTGTGTATTCCATCTCCTCCCGGTGACTTCCAATTCGCCATTCTGCGAGTAATCCGTCTGATGTCTTCCTCTGTGAAATTGACATCTGGCATACGCATCTGCCTAAAGCTCTGTTCTTCTGTATGTATCCAAGATGTGTCATCGTTATGATGTGTTTCGTTCTCCCATAAATCAGACCAAAACTGTACAATCTGTTGTTCGGTGGGATATTTACCGCAACCTGCTGAGCTTGATCTCTCACTGATGTTTCGAAAGAACTTTTTCTGGTTTTTATTGAAATCGCGGATCTGTTTCTTCCGTTGGTAGCTCTCCTGATATCTTTTCAGGCGTTTCGAGAACGCAGCAAGTTTTTGTTGTTTTTTATTATTATTATTATTATTTATTTATTATCGTGGACTTATGCACTATCTCAGCTGTTAGCTGGATATAATTTACCTTTCCCAGATTAAGCAATCAAAGGGAATAGGCTCGATTACAATATACTTGACATAAATTTCCTAACTATTCTACATGTATTAAGAATAACAGCTTTTGCATTTCTACATAGGTATTCTTATGCAATTCTAATTTCTTAAGGCTATCATGCAAAGTTTTGGGTATTAACCCAGTGGAGGATACGATGACAGGAACAATATCTATTTTCTCGAGGTGCCACATCTGCTTGATCTCAATAGCAAGGTCTGTGTATTTGGACTTTTCTCCTGGAACTTATTCAGCACGTTGTTATTATTCGGTATGGCGACATCCACCAGCATTGCTGTTTTGGCTCTCTTATCATACACCACTATGTCCGGCCTATATTCGTCACCATTCTGTCAGTGATAATAGGCCTATCGTAGTATAATCTGATAGAGTCATTTTCCAATACGGGCGCCGGTTGATACTTGTAATATGGCTAGAAAGTATTCAAAAGTTCGTACTTGTGTGCAAGTTTCTGATGGATAATGTTGCACACTTGATTATGCCTGTGAAGATAGTCTGTATTGGCCAGTTGTTCACATCCGGACGTAATATGCTGTATAGTCTCCGATCTTATATGGCATTTTCTGCACCTATCTGTTTGTAATGTTCCGTCCTTCATAATAAATTTTTTGTAGTTGTTTGTAGCGATCACTTGGTCTTGGATGGCCATAAGGAATCCTCTGTTTCCGCGAATAATTCTCCTTTCATCAACCATTTGTTGGAGGCTTCTTTGTCGATGTGTGGTTGATTAATCTCATGGTGATGTCGTCCATGCAATTCCTTTCTTGACCATTGCTCTTGTTTTCAGTATCTGATAGGAACGGTAGATTCAGCAGGTCATCTCTGGTAGCAAGATTTAGAGGTGTATATCCCTTATCAGCCAACGATACCGCTCTATGTAGGTCAGAAGTGAGAGCTTTTTCTGAGAAGAATTCTCTGAGATTTTTTATCTGTTCGGTGTGTAAATTGACTACATCTATCAATCCGCGTCCTCCTTCTTTCCGCTTCAAAGTTGTTCGTATCACAGACGATTTTGGATGATGGTTGTTGTACTTTGTTAGCATCGTTCGGGTCTGCCTTTGAATATCATCCAGTTCTGTCTTATTCCATCTGATTATTCCAAATGAGTAAAGTAACACTGGAATGGCGTAGGTGTTAATTGCCTTGACTAAATTCCCTGAGTTCAACATCGATTTCAGCACAGACTTCAGACGCTGACTGTATTCTGAACGAATCTTCTCTTTTGATTGTTTTTGGTCTAGCAATCTGGCTTGTTGGTATCCCAGATATTTGTATGTTTCGCCATCTCTCATGCACTGTATAATATCACCGTTTGGAAGTTGTGTTTCACCATCTATGACTTTCCCTCTTTGAATGTTCAGGGTCTTACATTTTTCAATCCCGAATTTCATATGAACATCTGCCGAGAACTCACTGACAGTTTTCAACAAATCATCCAATTGCTTCTTGTTCGAAGCATATAATTTGATGTCATCCATATACAGCAGGTGGGAGATTGTATGATAATTCCCTTCTGCTTTTATCCTAAATCCGTATCCTGTTCTATTGAGCATTGAGGACAATGGGTTCATTGCCAAACAGAACCATAGTGGACTCAAAGAGTCTCCTTGAAAAATTCCACGACGTATGGGTATCTCGTCGGTTTTAATTGATTTATTGTTCATGTTGACCTGCAGAGACGTGCGCCAGTGTGTCATTGTTGTCTTCAAGAACTCTACCAGGGATGGGTGAATTTTGTATATCTGCAATACTTCAACAAGCCAAGAATGGGCGGTACTATCGAATGCCTTCAGATAATCGAGAAAAGGTGAATGAACATTGCGATGCCCCACGTGTGCCTGTTTCATAATCACAGAATCGATGATGAGTTGTTCCTTGCACCCGTGGTGTTTCTTTCTGCATCCTTTCTGCTCCTCTGCTAATATATTGTTGTCGTCAAGGTGTTGGTATATTCGATTGGATATGCATGAGGTGAGTATTTTGTAGAGTGTTGGCAGGCACGTGATTGGCCTATATTGAGACGGATCCTGTGTTCTATCGCTCTTAGGTAGCATATATGTTAAGCCTTGCGTTAGGAAAGTGGGTGTTTTCTTGGGATGTTGAAGAACATATGTGAGCTGTTTCGCTAGGGCTCCATGGAGCTTATCAAACTTCTTGTACCAGTAGTTGTGGATATTATCTATACCTGTGGCCTTCCAATTGTTGGTCGCTCGAACTACTGTTGTGATTTCTTCCTCCGTTATTCCATCGAAGTCCATATGTTTGATATCGAGGCGTTCTTTTTCATTCGTGATCCATTCCGCATCTCTATTGTGTTCTTTGGGGTTCGACCATAGTGATGACCAATAGTCGGTCAAGCACTGTGCGTCAGGTACTTCTCTGTTATTGTTGGTCGCAGTTTTGTTATTTCCCTTATGAAAATTGGCTGCGTTTTGGAGGAACCTTTGGTTTTGGTGTTTCCTTTCAGTACACTTGACGTATCTTGAAAGCCTCTTTGCTTTTGCTTGGAGTTTCTGTTTCAAAGTGTCCATATACACGTCGATGTGTTGTTTGTGATCAGGGTGTTTTGTGTTCGTACCAATTTTCCTATAAATTTTGCGTATATGTGATTTCAAGCGCCTTGAGGGTTTTCTGTTTCTCAGGAATTCTGTGAGGCGACCGATTTCTGCTCTAATATTATCAATATCCTTCTCCAGTCGTTTTTGCCATGGTGGTTTTCTGACGCTTTTTGGCTCAGCTTGAATCAGAGTTGTGGAGATTTGTTGTTTGTGAAGTCGAAGAACCGCTACTGCTCCACAGTAAATCAAAGTGTGAATCTTCTCCAAGTTGTTCTGGTCGGTATATTCTTCAAACACTGAATTCACGCTTGCTAGGATAATATTGGTGTTCTTGTTCGTCTTGAGTTTGGGCAGTTTAGGTCTTTTAATTGGGTTACTACCACTGAATTCAGTTATTGCTCTGTTGAGTTCCGATCTTGCTAAATACATATATTCGTCCTGCTGATTCTGATGAGGAGGGCGTTCCATGTTAATATTCGTTTCAGTGGCTTCGATGTTATCTGTAACACTTTCATTGACTCCAGCAGGTATACCGTTATGAGTATCATTTTCGCTTCTAAGTTCCATTATGACCTCTTCTCGTATGCTTTGCAGCGTTTCTGAAGAAAGTAGCCTGTTTTTAACGATTGTTCTTCTTTGATCCGAAATTCTCTGCTCGGATATGTGCTGTAATTCAGGATATTTTTCTACGAACGCAAGATGTAACGCGTATCTGTATGCTGTCATTTCCGATTCCAAGTTTGTAATCTTGTAATAGGAACGCATAATGAAGGAATTCATCTCTGGGGTCCACTTCATGCGTTTCCTAGGGAGTCCGGCTCTCGTGGTCGTAGGCATAATGGCTTGTGCCACCGTTGAAACATCAAGAGTCGGTTGGGAGGTATTGATGTTATTTCCCATTTGGTTTTGTGTTGCAGTATCCCTACTCGATATCACGCTGCTTCCGTCGCTAACCGAGGGAGACTGTGACTCACTTTCCGAACAAGACCCTCTTCCTAAATCTTGAACGCGACAAGAGGTTATGGTGGTACAATGTCGATTCACCCTTTTATTCCTTAAATTGTACATCATTGGATAAGTTGCATTTTATACCTACTGCCAGGTTCAGCTTGGGTACCTCGGGTTCGCTAAGCCCGTACTCAGAAACAATGTTCCTGAGCCCCTGAGGCTTTATTATTTATTATTTATTATCGTGGACTTATGCACTATCTCAGCTAGTAGCTGGATATAATTTACCTTTCCCAGATTTAGCAATCAAAGGGAATAGGCTCGATTACAATATACTTGACATAAATTTCCTAACTATCCTACATGTATTAAGAATTACAGCTTTTGCATTTCTATATAGGTATTCTTATGCAATTCTAATTTCTTAAGGCTATCATGCAAAGTTTTGGCTATTAAACCAGTCGAGGATACGATGACAGGAACGATATCTACTTTGTCGAGGTGCCACATCTGCTTGACCTCAATAGCAAGGTCTGTGTATTTGGACTTTTTCTCCTGGAACTTATTCAGCACGTTGTTATTATTTGGTATGGCGACATCCACCAGCATTGCTGTCTTGGCTCTCTTATCATACACCACTATGTCCGGCCTATTATTCGTCACCATTCTGTCAGTGATAATAGGCCTATCGTAGTATAATCTGATAGAGTCATTTTCCAATACGGGCGCCGGTTGATACTTGTAATATGGCTGGAATGTATTCAGAAGTCCGTACTTGTGTGCAAGTTTCTGATGGATAATGTTGCACACTTGATTATGCCTGTGAAGATAGTCTGTATTGGCCAGTTGTTCGCATCCGGACGTAATATGCTGTATCGTCTCCGATCTTATATGGCATTTTCTGCACCTATCTGTTTGTAATGTTCCGTCCTTCATAATAAATTTTTGTAGTTGTTTGTAGCGATCACTTGGTCTTGGATGGCCATAAGGAATCCCTCTGTTTCCGCGAATAATTCTCCTTTCATCAACCATTTGTTGGAGGCTTCTTTGTCGATGTGGGGTTGATTAATCTCATGGTGATGTCGTCCATGCAATTCCTTTCTTGACCATTGCTCTTGTTTTTCAGTATCTGATAGGAATGGTAGATTCAGCAGGTCATCTCTGGTAGCAAGATTTAGAGGTGTATATCCCTTATCAGCCAACGATACCACTCTATGTAGGTCAGAAGTGAGAGCTTTTGCTGAGAAGAATTCTCTGAGATTTCTTATCTGTTCGGTGTGTAAATTGACAACATCTATTAATCCGCGTCCTCCTTCTTTCCGCTTCAAAGTTGTTCGTATCACAGACGATTTTGGATGATGATTGTTGTACTTTGTCAGCATCGTTCGGGTCTGCCTTTGAATATCATCTAGCTCCGTCTTAGTCCATCTGATTATTCCAAATGAGAAAAGCAACACTGGAATGGCGTAGGTGTTAATTGCCTTGACTAGATTCCCTGAGTTCAACATCGATTTCAGCACAGACTTCAAACGCTGACTGTATTCTGAACGAATCTTCTCCTTTGATTGTTTTTGGTCTAACAATCTGGCTTGTTGGTATCCCAGATATTTGTATGTTTCGCCATCTCTCATGCACTGTATAATGTCACCGTTTGGAAGTTGTGTTTCACCATCTATGACTTTCCCTCTTTGAATGTTCAGGGTCTTACATTTTCAATCCCGAATTTCATATGAACATCTGCCGAGAACTCACTGACAGTTTTCAGCAAATCATCCAATTGCTTCTTGTTCGAAGCATATAATTTGATGTCATCCATATACAGCAGGTGGGAGATTGTATGATAATTCCTTTCTGCTTTTATCCTAAATCCGTATCCAGTTCTATTGAGCATTGAGGACAATGGGTTCATTGCCAAACAGAACCATAGTGGACTCAAAGAGTCTCCTTGAAAAATTCCACGACGTATGGGTATCTCGTCGGTTTTAATTGATTTATTGTTCATGTTGACCTGCAGGGACGTGCGCCAGTGTGTCATTGTTGTCTTCAAGAACTCTACCAGGGCTGGGTGAATTTTGTATATCTGCAATACTTCAACAAGCCAAGAATGGGCGGTACTATCGAATGCTTTCAGATAATCGAGAAAAGCTGAATGAACATTGCGATGCCCTACGTGTGCCTGTTTCATTATCACAGAATCGATGATGAGTTGTTCCTTGCACCCGTGGTGTTTCTTTCTGCATCCTTTCTGCTCCTCTGCTAATATATTGTTGTCGTCAAGGTGTTGGTATATTCGATTGGATATGCATGAAGTGAGTATTTTGTAGAGTGTTGGCAGGCAAGTGATTGGCCTATATTGAGACGGATCCTGTGTTCTATCGCTCTTAGGTAGCATATATGTTAAGCCTTGCGTTAGGAAAGTGGGTGTTTTATTGGGATGTTGAAGAACATACGTGAGCTGTTTCGCTAGGGCTCCATGGAGCTTATCAAACTTCTTGTACCAGTAGTTGTGGATATTATCTATACCTGTGGCCTTCCAATTGTTGGTCGCTCCAATTACTGTTGTAATTTCTTCCTCCGTTATTCCATCGAAGTCCATATGTCTGATATCGAGGCGTTCTTTTTCATTCGTGATCCATTCCGCATCTCTATTGTGTTCTTTGGGGTTCGACCATATTGATGACCAATAGTCCGTCAAGCACTGTGCGTCAGGTACTTCTCTGTTATTGTTGGTCGCAGTTTTGTTATTTCCCTTATGAAAATTGGCAGCGTTTTGGAGGAACCTTTGGTTTTGGTGTTTCCTTTCAGTACACTTGACGTATCTTGAAAGCCTCTTTGCTTTTGCTTGGAGTTTCTGTTTCAAAGTGTCCATATACACGTCGATGTGTTGTTTGTGATCAGGGTGTTTTGTGTTCGTACCAATTTTCCTATAAATTTTGCGTATATGTGATTTCAAGCGCCTTGAGGGTTTTCTGTTTCTCAGGAATTCTGTGAGGCGACCGATTTCTGCTCTAATATTATCAATATCCTTCTCCAGTCGTTTTTGCCATGGTGGTTTTCTGACGCTTTTTGGCTCAGCTTGAATCAGAGTTGTGGAGATTTGTTGTTTGTGAAGTCGAAGAACCGCTACTGCTCCACAGTAAATCAAAGTGTGAATCTTCTCCAAGGTGTTCTGGTCGGTATATTCTTCAAACATTGAGTTTACACTTGCTAGGATGATATTGGTGTTCTTGTTCGTCTTGAGTTTGGGCAGTTTAGGTCTTTTAGTTGGGTTACTACCACTGAATTCAGTTATTGCTCTGTTGAGTTCTGATCTTGCTAAATACGTATATTCGTTCTGCTGATTCGGCTCAAGAGGGCGTTCCATGTTAATATTCGTTTCCGTGGCTTCGATATTATCTGTAACACTTTCATTCACTCCAGCAGGTATACCGTTATGAGTATCATTTTCGCTTCTGAGTTCCATTATGACCTCTTCTCGTAAGCATTGCAGCGTTTCTGAAGAAAGTAGCCTGTTTTTAACGATTGTTCTTCGTTGATCCGAAATTCTCTGCTCGGATATGTGCTGTAATTCAGGATATTTTTCTATGAACGCAAGATGTAACGCGTATCTGTATGCTGTCATTTCCGATTCCAAGTTTGTAATCTTGTAATAGGAACGCATAATGAAGGTATTCATTTCTGGAGTCCACTTCATGCGTTTCCTAGGAGGCCGGCTCTCGTGGTCGCAGGCATAATGGCTTGTGCCACCGTTGAAACATCAAGAGTCGGTTGGGAGGTGTTGATGTTATTTCCCACTTGGTTTTGTGTTGCAGTATCCCTACTCGATATCACGCTGCTTCCGTCGCTAACCGAGGGAGACTGTGACTCACTTTCCGAACAAGACCCTCTTCCTAAATCTTGAACGCGACAAGAGGTTATGGTGGTACAATGTCGATTCACCCGTTTATTCCTTAGATTGTACATCATTGGATAGGTTGCATTTTATACCTACTGCCAGGTTCAGCTTGGGTACCTCGGGTTCGCTAAGCCCGTACTCAGAAACATTGTTCCTGAGCCCCTGAGGCTCAGGCTCAATTATTATTATTAATATTATTATTATTAAGAGAGAGTTCAAAAGTACGTGAAACCGTTCAGGGGTAAACCTGAGAAACCCGAAAGGTCGAACGGAGAGATTCAATCGCGAACCGAATCGTCGGAGTGACGTGTTGGAGTGACGGGTGACGTTCGCGTCGCCTGCGCCCTTCGCGTTATGAGCCGATTTTGGACGCGTGCACTTCTCCCCTAGTAGGACGTCGCGATCCGCTGGGTGCCGGTCTACGGTCCGCAGTGTAGCCCGCGAGCGCGGTTCGTCGTCGCTCTCGGACACGCGGTTATCCGACCGGCTCGCTCGACGGTTCACAGAAGGTGGGAGGCCGCGACTTTAGTTCGCGTCCGGCCCGCGGCAAGCTCGTTCGCCGCGTCGACGATCGGATCTGGTGCCGATCTCAGCCGGTGGCGGCTGTTCGCCACGGAATTCTCGGACAGACCTCTTCGAAACGCCGATCGGCGACGCTATAGCTTTGGGTAATTTCAGGACCCGTCTTGAAACACGGACCAAGAAGTCTAGCGTGTGCGCGAGTCATTGGGATAACACTAAACCTAAAGGCGTAATGAAAGTAAAAGTTCGTCTCGCGCGAACAGAGGTAAGACGATCGATCCCTTCGGATCGTCCCACATTCCCGGGGCGTCTCATTCTCATTGCGAGAGGAGGCGCACCAAGAGCGTACACGCTGGGACCCGAAAGATGGTGAACTATGCCTGGTCAGGACGAAGTCAAGGGAAACCCTGATGGAGGTTCGTAGCGATTCTGACGTGCAAATCGATCGTCGGAACTGGGTATAGGGGCGAAAGACTAATCGAACCATCTAGTAGCTGGTTCTGAAGTTTCCCTCAGGATAGCTGGCGCTCGTTGCGTACGAGTCTCATCCGGCAAAGCGAATGATTAGAGGCATTGGGGTCGAAACGACCTCAACCTATTCTCAAACTTTAAATGGGTGAGATCTCCGGCTTGCTTGAACGTGAAGCCGCGAGAATACGGATCAGAGTGCCAAGTGGGCCATTTTTGGTAAGCAGAACTGGCGCTGTGGGATGAACCAAACGCCGAGTTAAAGCGCCAAAATCGACGCTTATGGGATACCATGAAAGGCGTTGGTAACTTAAGACAACAGGACGGTGGCCATGGAAGTCGGAATCCGCCAAGGAGTGTGTAACGACTCACCTGCCGAAAATACTAGCCCTGAAAATGGATGGCGCTGAAGCGTCGTGCTTATACTCGGCCGTCAGCGGCATGTGCGGTCGCCTTGTGCGGCCATGAAGCCCTTACGAGTAGGAGGGTCGCGGAGGTGCGCGCAGAAGGGCTGGCCGTGGGGCCGTCTGGAGCCGCCTTCGGTGCAGAGCTTGGTGGTAGTAGCAAATACTCCAGCGAGGCCCTGGAGAGCTGAGGTGGAGAAGGCTTTCGTGTGAACAGCCGTTGCACACGAGTCAGTCGATCCTAAGCCCTAGGCGAAAGCCGATGTTGATGTGGCGTTGTTAATCGTGCGACTAGCGCATAAAATATTACTCGCTAGAGTTATCTAGAACGCTCTGCGCGTCAAACACGCCCGTCCGGGCGAAAGGGAATCCGTTTCCTATTCCGGAACCCGGCAGCGGTACCGTCATTAAATCGTGCCCTCGCAAGAGAGTTCGTCGGGGCAACCCAAAAGGACCCAGAGACGCCGTCGAGAGATCCGGGAAGAGTTTTCTTTTCTGCATGAGCGTTCGAGTTCCATGGAATCCTCTAGCAGGGAGATATGGTTTGGAACGCAAAGAGCACCGCAGTTGCGGCGGTGTCCGGATCTTCTTATCGGAACTTGAAAATTCGGGAGAGGGCCACTTGTTCGTACCCATACCGCAGCTGGTCCCCAAGGTAAAGAGCCTCTAGTCGATAGAATAATGTAGGTAAGGGAAGTCGGCAAATTGGATCCGTAACTTCGGGATAAGGATTGGCTCTGAGGATCGAGGCGTGTCGAACTTGGCGGGGAAGTGAGTCGCGGCTAACGTACCGGGCCTGGGCGAGGTGATTCGTTTCGCTTCGGCGTTTCGTCAGAACCGAGCTCGGTCCCGTGTCTTGGCCTCCCGCGGAACCGTCAAGCTGCGAGACCCCGGAATGCCCGCGAGGGTGATCTGGGTAATCTCTTCGGCCGCCATTTAACGGTCAGCTCAAAACTGGCACGGAATGGGGAATCCGACTGTCTAATTAAAACAAAGTATTACGATGGCCCCTGCGGGTGTTGACGCAATGTGATTTCTGCCCAGTGCTCTGAATGTCAACGTGAAGAAATTCAAGCAAGCGCGGGTAATCGGCGGGAATAACTATGACTCTCTTATCGATCGTCGAAGAGTGCAGACGTGTGTGTTTACACAGATGTCTGAGTTTTAATATGTCTTGTTTTGTCCGTAATTTATTTAAATTTTTAACCCCGGGATTGTTTATTATTGTGCCTCTGTCACTTGAATGTTTATACACTATTTCGTGTCTTTGTGTGCGTGTTGTGCAGTGATATCCGCTATTGTAAACATTTTTATAAGGAATTCGTACAACGTGCGTACCGAAACATAGTGCTATAATGAAGATATATACGATAAAGTTGTATATAAACAACATCTGCGACTGTCCCGTCGGCTGAAATTGTCGATACGCGTAATTATCACACTTACACCTGATCAGCGAAATTTTTGGTCTCCACAGCTAACTGGAAATCGGCCGGCTCCCAACTCTCTTACGGTGGAAGGACGATTTTCGAAAGACAAGAACAAAATAATAAAAGAGACATCTGAGTTGAATTCCAGATGTCATAGAGCTTCTGTTTTAGCACAAAAATAAAAAGAAAACATAAATTTAGGGGCCACTTGAGGTTCGTCTCCTTACCTAGCATCTCAGTCTCCGGGACTTTGTCGAATTTTCAAGTTGCCCGGGACAGAGAAGGCTATTTTTGAGCAGTTTCTTGGTTCAATCAAACCATCAATTAAAAATCATAGTCACAAGACGATCGTGATTAGTCACGAACAGATCAGAGAGAGTCGGTAGCGCTTCGGGCGAGACTGTACTGGTGTGTGTCTGATTACCTTCACTTGATTAAGGGCTGTCGAGTCTAGTTACTTTCGGCAGACCCGCACGCCGAATAGCGAATATGGAGTTCCAGTGCGACTGCTGCAACGTGTATGCGTCGCGAGTAAACCTGAGAGATCACCAGCGACGTTTCTGCCGTGGCGCGGGCGAACAGAATAATGACTGCCCATATTGTAATATCAGCTTTGCCACTTATAGGAGTAAGAGGCAGCACCTCCGGCATCGACACCCTCAGCAGTATAATGCTGAGATGGAGGAGGAGGTGGAATCTAGGCCCATGAGGCGGGGACCTTGGACGGAGGAAGAGATTGAGGACATGGCCATTGTTGAGGCAAGAGCTATGGTCTCGAGTATAGGAACATGGTAGAGCGGTTCAAACAGGAGAGGGAGGTTCGTGAAGCTGGGGCCCGTAGGAATTCGGAGAAAGAAATAGTTCAGGCTGAGTCTGAGATGGAGGAGATCGTGAGGGGGGAGGAAGAAGAAGCTGCACATGCCGATGAAATGCGGGCTGACCCTCGAATCCATGCTGATCCCAACGAGCACCTACCCGAGCTGCAGGAAGTAGATCTGGATCCTGTAAGAAGGCACCATCTAAATAGTCGACGTATTGTTCCTGTTCTCGTCTAATGCCTTTCACTCTTTCTCTTCGGCATTGGCGGCGCTCAGTGATAATGGCCGGCTGTACCTGACGTTACTGTAGCCACCTTAGTGGCTTCGGGTGCGGCAAAGACTGCTGGTCGACAGCAATGATCACAGAGTAATTGAAAACATTGGTGAAGAGTTCCTACTCACGTACCAATTTGATCCCACTGCTGAGCTGTCCCTATCTACAGATTGTTGTCGTAGCTCTCGAAGCGGTCGGACGTGCCTCGCTCGCTCTCCGCTTACCTGCGCTCTCTCTCAAGTGTACCTAATTTTGTGCTTTTAAAGCTCAAAGCGATAAATATTGTGATTTAGTTTTCGCCGGTTTTATTTATTCATCGTGAATATGTGAAAGTGTGTGAAATCTAAAAACACTCAAAACATTTTAGTTATTAACGTAATTAAAATAAAAACTTTTCAGTGATCAGTGATCTCACTAAAGTGCCTATTTAAATTTAATTAGGCTTCGGCCTAATGAAATTCAAAACACGGACTAACGAATTAGCAAGTGTTAAAGCCATCGGTATCAAAAAGCACGGAAAAACACTCAAAAAAAAGGTGGTTCAGTGCAAGGTGCCGGATATCATGGAAGAAAAACCCAAGAAACGTCGATCCCGTGACGAAATGCAGGCTGAGATCGACGCACTCAAGAAAACGATCGCCGGACTTAAGGAATTAGTTGAGTCAATCACTACAGAGGGGAAAAAAAAAGGTAGGTGATGATTTAAAAACTAACAATGATAGAGTATTCGTCGAAGAAATGCACGTTTCGGACGATATTGAAAATAATGATAGTAATACTGCTACTAATATTGCATGCGCTGAATTTGTCGGTAATCCTAACCATATTGATGAAAATTTAGAGACTGTGGAGGAGGATTTCATTACAGTTATTAGAAAAAGAAATCGCGAAAAACGCGAACAAATTGCCATTAAAAATAATAATAAATCGAAAAAGACTAATGAAAATACTCTTCCAAAGTCCCTAAACGAAACTAAAAAACAACCTAATCCTCCTCAGATTGTCGTTTGGGAGAATACAAAAAACGTATCTAAGTTATTGAAAAGCAATAATATTTCAAACTTTAACATAATTCAGAAATCTAATAGTAATTGCACTCTGAAACTAAAATCACTTGAGGATCATAAAACCGCATTAGAAATTCTAGGAAAGGCCGAATCCCATAATTACACTTATACAAGCAAGCAGGTAAAACCCCAAACGACGGTCCTAAGAGGATTAAGTGGTGATTATACTAGCGACGAGATAATGGAAGAAATTTCGAGAAACCATTTAGATAATGTGAAAGTAATAAACGTAAAACGTTTAACCACCAGGAGTTCTAGGGAACTGAATAAACAGTTACCAATATTCATTATACAGATAACGGCGGATAGCAATTTGAAAAATTTACTAAGTATCAAATACATCGATAACACTGCCGTATGGTTTGAAAAATTAATAAGAAATTGTGTGATACAATGCACACGATGCCAACGGATGGGACACGCTAGCGCAAATTGCGCTTTACCTTATCGCTGTGTTAAATGTGGCGAAACACATGAACCGGGAAAATGTAAAACCACGGAAAAAATAACACTGGACAAATTATATTGTGTTTTATGTCGCAAAACCGGGCACCCTGCGTCATACAGTCAGTGCCCCAGTAAAAACAATTCGAATAACAACCAATGAAAGTCGGCGAATACATCGCAGACAAAAACGACAGCAGAACGCGCGGCGCCCACGCCCGCATAAAAACCGCGAGTAATTACAAAAGTCGCGCCAGTCAAACCAGGTACTTCATTCGCGCAAATGGCCGCTAAAAATACTGAAAACGCCAAGCCAGAGACCGCGAAAACTGCGCCCACTGTAACCGCGGCTCCAGCCAGCTCATTTACTGAAATGTTTCAACGGATGTTTGATTGTGTAAATGAAATGAAAGATCAACTATCCTCGTTAACAAGAGACGTTAAGGGGAATAGCTTATTTATTCAAAATTTTGAAGCTAATCTCAATTAAATTGAATTTAATTAGAACAGCGCGTAGCTCTCTCCTCCAAAATTTTTTTTGTTTTTTTTCTCAATGGCTAACACGAAAGAAATAAAATTCCTCCAAATTAATCTCTGCCGTTCACACACAGTAACAGGGGAAGTTCGGGAAGTAATTAAAGAAAACAACATAGACATAGTCCTAGCGCAGGAACCAGCCATACGTGGGAACCGCGAGTGTGGGTTTGGGCTCGGCTGTGAAATCCTCGCAGATTTTTCCGAAAAACCATGGGCGGTGGTTTTAAATTGTAGCTCGCGATACACAGCGTGTCTCATCTCGCAACTCAGCACATCAAACTGTGCATGCGTAAAATTTAAATCGACCGGTTTCTCCTTTTACGTGGTTTCAATGTACTTTCAGTGCGGGGATCCGGAGAAGGAGAAATTTGTTGACCATCTAGAATATATCCTCCACACATTAAGAGGTCGAAGAGTTCTCGTAGGCATGGACGCAAACGCACGTTCGCATATGTGGGGAGGCCACGAATCAAATGAAACAAGCGACATGTTAACCGAATTAATAACATCTAGCGGCGCAATCTTATTAAATGATCCAGAACAAGGTCCAACTTTCATAGGTAATAACGGGGGGCAATCTTTCATCGATATCACGCTAGTAACGCCACAAATATCTAATTTAATACAAACCTGGCAACTCGTTCCGGAGTGGACAACTAGTGATCACAGAGCAATCCTGATTACTCTGAAAAACTTAACTAGAGCGGATAACGTAGAGAAAGTCACAACGAAGCGTTTCAATACTAAAAAGACCGATTGGACCAAATTTGATAGAGTTTTAGCAGAATCACTTTCAGAATCGAACCTCTCCACGTATGAGAATCCAAACGACGTAGAAAACGGGGCTGAAAAGCTGACAGACATCATCATCGAAACATGCCAAAAAACTATGCCACGCAAAAAACGCTTTTTCAAATCTAGCCCTTGGTGGAATCCGGAACTCACTAGGCTAAAACTAGAAGTTAATCAAATCATGCGCCATTTTTACCGGGAAGAAAACGAACAAATTAAAAATACCCTAAAAATTCGACTACGCGATCGAAGAAGAGCTTATAAGAAGAAAATCAAAACCGCGAAATATTTTGGTGACCAGCGAAATGAAAGTAGTTTAATTTCAGATCTTGGTTCGTTGCGTCAAGGCAACAACGAAAATTCATTATCATTTTATTCTCGAGTTATTTCAACCCTCAATCTTCTCCATAATCATTTGAATATTCATGAAGATAATGAGGCAGTAAAAGCTTCAAAAAAATCGCTATATGATTCACATGCTCTTCATACATTATTAGTTGGATTGAAAGAACCCCAAAGTTCCATGATCAGAGCAATGAAACCAAAAGATTTAGCGGAAGCGCAAACGTACATCATTGAAGATAATAACATACGTTATTTGCAAAAATCTTCTAATTCAGTGAAAATCTTGCCCTCACAAAATTTTCCAAATACTTCTTTTCACAAAAATTCTTATCAGACAAATATTTCTAATTTACCAGCTCCAAGATTTTCACAAAATCATTTTCCAAGTACCCCAATGATTCTTCTTGTCAAATTCAACTTTATGACCCTTTATTACCAAATTCTTTTCCGCTCGACCACTATGAACTTTTCAATATGTATATAACCCCCGAAGAATCTGATTTAAAAAACGACATATGTTCTCATATACGTACCGACCATTTGAATGACGAAGAAAAATTTCATATAGAAAAATTGTGTAAGAAATATTCAGATATTTTTCATATTGAAGGACGAAATTTAACTTTCACTAATCAAATCAAACATAATATAAGAACTAGAGATGAAATACCAGTATATACGAAATCCTATAAATATCCTTATATCTACAAGGACGAAGTTCAAAGACGAATTGATTCCATGCTGAAACAGAACATCATTCGCCCAAGTAATTCCCCTTGGTCATCTCCGATTTGGGTAGTACCAAAGAAAGCAGATGCCAGCGGTAAGAGGAAATTTCGAATCGTGGTCGATTTTCGTAAAGTTAACGAAAAGACCATCGACGACAGATACCCTCTTCCAAACATTTCTGAGATTCTCGACAAACTAGGAAGATGTCGCTATTTTTCAACCCTCGACTTAGCTAGTGGATTCCACCAGATAGAAATGGCTCCTGAGGATATCCAGAAAACGGCATTTTCTGTCGATAATGGGCATTACGAATATCTGAGAATGCCCTTTGGGTTGAAAAACGCTCCAAGCACCCTGCAGAGAGTGATGGACGACGTGTTAAGAGGTTTACAAAATGATATTTGTCTTGTATATATGGACGATATCATTGTCTATTCGACGTCATTACAAGAGCATATGGTAAATCTCAAAAGAGTATTTCAACGTCTTCGTGAAACAAATTTTAAAATCCAGCTCGATAAAACAGAATTTTTAAGGAAAGAGGTTGCATTTTTAGGGCATATTGTCACTCCCGAAGGTGTCAAACCTAATCCCGATAAGATAAAGGCAATCATGGAATATCCGATTCCTAGAACAGTCAAAGAAATCAGAGGATTTATTGGATTGTTAGGTTATTATCGCAAATTCATAAAAGACTTCGCAAAAATAACTAAACCGTTCACGCAATGTCTCAAAGCGAAAGCAAAAATCATACACGATGATGCTTTCCTAAGAGCATTTGACTACTGTAGATCTCTTCTTTGTAATGCCCCTATATTACAATTTCCCAACTTCGAAATACCATTTATTCTTACTACTGATGCAAGTAACGTATCAGTTGCAGCTGTTTTATCGCAGGGACCCATTGGTAACGACCGGCCAATTGCATATGCTTCACGCACATTGAACGATAGTGAAAGAAATTACAGTACTATCGAAAAAGAACTCTTAGGGATAATCTATGGAACTAGCCATTTTCGACCATATCTATATGGGAGAAAATTCAAAATAGTGACCGATCATAAACCTCTTCAGTGGCTTATGTCTCTCAAAGAGGGCTGTAATCCTAGACTTACTCGTTGGAGACTCAAACTAGAAGAGTATGATTATGAGATATGCTATAAAAGGGCAAGGCTAATACTAACGCCGATGCTTTATCTAGGATTGAGATTCACCCTACAGAAGCAGATAATTCTTCATCAGACGATGATTTACCAATCTTTCAGTATATGAAACAGGTAAATCGGGATATGGAAACAGCTTCCATGTCAAACAACATAAATGACATCCCAGATCCGGACGAAATCGAAGATCAGAACCCGGAAGCAGAAGAAAAAATAACTGACGATGGACAAACCGTGCATACAAATGCTGAGGACCCTATTTTAGGAATAAGCCCAACGGAATCTCCAATTAATATCTTTCAGAATCAGTTGCACATAATTCCTTCACTGATTAACCGAAAAGCAACAAAAAAATGTTTATGGGATCGAAACAAAAAGAATATTTGGAATATTTACATTCTTAAGAACGATCTTACCCCATCATTTCATTTTTAGAGACTTTGGTGAACCGAAAAGACCTATGCATTTTATTTCGAAAGTAATGGCAACGATGAAACATATAAACAACTTTCAAATCTCATGAGACAAACATTCAAAAGTCTCGCCTTCAAGCTTTTGAAGTGCAATAAAAGGTTAGAAAATATTATAAATGAAGATCGACAAAAGGAATTGATTTGCTATAGCCATGAGACAAAAACTAATCACCGAGGTATAGTAGAAACTATTGAACAACTCAAACGAAAATATTATTGGCCAAATTTATCAAATGATGTCAGATTTTACATAAATAACTGTGAAATTTGTCAGAGAGTAAAATATGATCGAAGACCACCTAAGATAGAATTTCAAATTACCCCAACTCCAAAACGACCCTTTGAAGTAGTACATGTTGATGTCTTTCAAGCAGATAGCCAAAAGTTTTTGACAATTTTGGACAAATTTTCAAAATTCGGTCAAGCCTTTCCATTAATAGGTGCTAACGCTCCTGCAATTGTACAAGCGTTAATATCCTTCATGTCATTTTATGGATTACCTTTACAAATAGTCACTGACTCTGGCACAGAATTCAACAATTCGACAATCATGGATTTTGCCAATCTTCATAAAATCAAAATTCACATAACCACCTCTAAAAATTCAAATAGCAATTCACCTGTAGAACGTTTTCATTCGACCATTCTGGAACATTTGAGAGTATTGAAAATCGAAAACCAAATATTCCAGTTGCCGATTTAATGCCATATGCAATTTTTGGATACAACCATAGTATTCATTCTACAACACAACAAAAACCAATCGATATTATCAGCGGTCATCTAAACACCAAAGACCCCTTCGAAATTGACGTAGACAAAGAAATTATGAACAATTACATGCAAAACCACAAAGAACGAACCCAACTAATTTATAACTCTATTCACGAAATTAGCGAGAGAAAGAAGGAAAAATATATAGGTAAAGCAAACGAAGAGCGTGAAAAACCAATTGATTACCATGAACAATCGACAGTTTTTCGAAAAAACGTCAAAACTCGCGGTAACAAACTAAAAGCGCCCTTCATCAAAGAAAAAGTTCAAGAAAATGAAGAACTTAAAATAAAAACTGAACGCAGTACTTATCACAAAAACATTTTAAGAAACCGAGAGCTAAAAGACCTCAAAATTTGTTGCAGGAACCTGATCCTGATGATGATCCACCGGTCCATGTTGGAACCGATCAAAATAGTGGATCTTAAACAAAACCCTGGTATCCTCCCCTTTCTTGTTGGCGAAATTAAAGTCAAAATCGGAACTCATAAATTCCTCCATTATGTCGATCTGTACCCCATTGAAAACGAAATAAAAGTTCTAGTCAAACAATACAGAAATTTTAAATCTTCTCTTTCAAATCGATTTAATACATCCGAATACCCTACAGAAACTTTGGAACAACATATACAATATCAAATCAACTACATTTGGAATAAATTCAAATCTGTATATCCCTTCGAAGATAGAAAACGGAAGAAACGCGGATTAGTTAATGGTCTGGGCAATATTATTAAAGCCATTTCAGGAAATTTAGACGCCGATGATGCCGAGCGCTACGATAAAGCTATTGAAAAATTACAAGCTAATAAGGAACGGATAATCTCTACTGTCAATCACCAAATTTCATTAACTCACGAAATTCTTGAGAATAATAATAAAACTCTTTCATTAATGCTGCATAACCAAAACATAATTTCTAGAAGAATTCAAGAGATCAAAAATGATAACACCCAGTATTTTTCTATTATAGACACTTTCGCTCAAATGAAATTTAACTTAGACACAATCGGATCTATTCTTGAAGATTTGGAAAATTCAATTACTCTAGCTAAATTAGGCTCTCTTCATCGTAGTCTTATCTCAAAAATCGATTTAGGCCATATTCTTACGATTCTCTTAGAGAACCATTCGAAAAATCAATTGATATTTTCTGACGAAAAAAATATTCACAATTATTATGATCTAATTGAAG
Organism: Cryptolaemus montrouzieri; assembly: GCA_013387265.2. NCBI lineage: Eukaryota > Metazoa > Arthropoda > Insecta > Coleoptera > Coccinellidae > Cryptolaemus > Cryptolaemus montrouzieri. The sequence continues at coordinate 35,436,059 of JABFTP020000186.1, read as the reverse complement.
TCGAAGCTTACTATTCAAAAACAAGGATCATTTTCGTATTGAATATTCCCCTTGTACACCCCGATCGATTCAACCATTACCATTTATATTCCATTCCATCCAAAAACTTTACAACTATAATTCCTAAAAATACCTACCTTACAATGAGTAGCAATCTATTCCAATACGATGACGACCAATGCAGATATCTCAACCCTGGTTACCTTTGCGAAGAGAACAAGCTTGCCAACCACGCCGACCAAGACGATTGCTATTTTCAATTCTTCAGATCAAAAATTCTTCAACTGTTCCTGACTGTAAAATAGTACCAGTAAAAGTGAAGAAATCCTTTGTAGAAGAAGTTGATGAAAGCCACTATATTGGAATCTTCCCAGAACAAGAAAAATAAGGATGAACTGCGAAAAACAGATTTCACAACCCTCAGGGAACATTCCTCTTCCAAATTCCGTATGGATGCAGTATTCAAACAGTTGACTTCATTTATACCAACACAAAAGGTACCTCTTATCAAGTACCCTTATTTTTACCCGAAATAAAAATTCCTACAGGGGATCATCATTCAGAAGCCCTCAAAATTCAAGAAATTTCACTGGATAAGTTACACCACCTTCAGAAGGAAGTCGAGAAACTCCAACCGATTCCAGAAGAAAATGAAGAACCAGCTTATTCGCATCTTTACTTGACCATCCCCGTATACATCATAATTTTTCTGGTAATTGTTTGGAAAATTAGTTCAAGATTGCGTCGAAGAAATGCAGTACCAGAAAAGAATCTTCGAGAGTTCCACAAGATTTCAGTCAATCGCCAGACCAAGTCAAAGAACGAGTTTTGTTCTTCCGTCCAAAACTCTTCCCTAAGGATGGAGGAGTTACGTTCCTGGAAACGATGCTTCCCACAGGAAATGCTGGATCAGCGGATCCTATAGTTACGTTCCTGAAAACGATGCTTCCCACAGGAAATGCTGGATCAGCGGATCCTATTTCACGTACACAGCTTCACCGTGTTCACTAATGTTATAAATCATGTTTGTATATCTCATATTATTCAGTCTGACAATAGCTCCCATTTAATTCAGTTTGTAATAAAATAAATGTTTTTAAAAAGACTTTTCCTTAAGTGAAAAACATAAGTCACGGCACGCTAAGAACGTTTCTTAAAAATAAAGATAAGGACCCTTCAGATTCTAAATCGTATAGACCAATTTGCTTATTATCAGTCCTAGGAAAAATCTTAGAAAAAGTAATAAAAATTAGGCTAGATCAAGACGTGCTCACTGACGATAAAATATCTGCGCAACAATACGGCTTCAGGATGGGAAGATCAACGGAAGACGCAATAGTTGAATTCAGAAGGCTTATAGAAATAAACAACAGCAAATACGTAATAGTCATTTTATTCGATATATCGGGAGTGTTCGACAATGTCTGGTGGCCCATCGTACTAAAGGTTCTAAAAGACAGGCAATGCCCCAAGAACTTATATAACCTTATTCAAAATTATTTCAAAAACAGAAAAATAGGAATTGAATTAGGCAACGGAGAAGAAATAATAAAAATAGCCACCCGCGGTTGTCCACAGGGGTCGGTATTAGGGCCTTCATTCTGGGACCTCCAATTCAATGAACTAATAGATAAACTTGAAAACGTAGATGGAGACGGGGTAGTTGCATACGCAGACGACTTAGTAAAAGTAATATCCGGTGAATCACGAGCGGAAATCGAACATAAAAGTCAAGCGGCAATAAATATAATAACAGAATGGTGCGCAGCGACTAAACACAAGTTGGCAGAAAATAAAACCGAAGGACTAATAGCCAAAATAACGTGGAACCGCAAAACGCCTACGGATAAGAACACGGCACGTACCGATCGAAAAAGAAAACCCGAAAAGAAGCCGACTCTCAAAAGATCTCCAATCATCAAAATTAACAATAGCAACGTTGAATTCAAAAACAGCATACGCTATCTGGGAGTATATTTTGAAAACGACCTCAAAATGCACACCCACGCTAGACACATTCATAATAAAACCAGCAAACTTTTTAGTAAATTGAGAAGGCTCGCGCGGACAACATGGGGCTTGAATAGGGTGAAAACCCTATACAAAACTGTCTTCGATCCTATCGCCACATACGCCGCGGCGGGATGGCACGATCTAATAGACTCGCACGATATAAGGACTCTCAAATCAGCTCAGAGACACGCGCTCCTAGCTTGTACTTCAGCGTATAGGACAATATCTACGGACGCCTTATGCATACTCGCAAATACACTTCCGATCGACCTACGAATTGCGGAGCGTAGCGCACACTATCAATTACGGCGAAATCAGCAAGTTTGGTTCAATAACACGCAAATCCAAAGAGCCGAAACACCGAACAAAACAAAAAGGATAGTCAGAAATTTAGCCGAAACGTTCTGGAATAGGGAATGGCAAGCGTCAGAAAAAGGTCGCCATATGGCAGCCTTTTTCCCGGATATAAAAAGCAGAAAGGACTGCGACATCACAACGAACCATTATACGTCTCAGGTTCTCAGCGGACACGGAAACTTTAAACAACACCTACATAACAGAAACATCATACACGATCACATATGCATCTGCGGCAATTTACACGACACTGCAACACACTTTCTCTTGGAATGCCCCTTGCACGCGGAGCTCCGCGAGTCTCTCGGAAGGCTGGACCCGGGTTGGACATGGCCAGAAACGGCTAGATTTCTGATTCGGTCGCCAGCAGCAGTCGCGAGATTCTCGGCGTTCTGTGGGGAAGCATTGCAGGAGAAGGAAACATTTACTCAAAACATTCACGACAGAAACCACTAAAACATATACATAGTAGAGCTCAAGACTCTGTTACACACAAAACACAAACAGCAATACAGTAGTATAGTAGCAATCACACACTCTTCTCTCCAAACATCCCTTTTCCCTTCCTCTCCTACACAACAAATCTGAGCCCTGGCACAGGGGGGCTGGAGCCACCGCCACGAGGTTCCCTGTGAGCACAATACGATCGGGGATCGTCCACTGACATATTGTGGCTAAGTGCTCTTCGCAACACCACGCAGCGACAGAATTGGGTTTTTCCAAGCCCGCCCCCTTTCAAGGGTGAAACGGATAGTGGGGCCTTAACTTTTTCTTAGTGTTTATGGTCGAATAGACTAAAAGCCGTCGTTCTTCGACAAGACAATGAATGCCCTCTCAACACTCTCATGTGATAGTGAGTCGAAAGCCTTGCGAAGATCGAGGGTAATAATCACGAAACTTCTGCCACCTCTTCGTATTCTCTTAATTATCGTTTGGACAGTTAGGTTATTAAGAAAGCAGCCGTCCACACTAGTGAAGCCGCGCTGAAGGTCCGAGAGAGGAATCGCTTCCAGTCTTCTGGCCATGATCTTGTTGGCCAATCTTAAAAGCAGCGAGGAGACTGAAATTGGCCTCCAGTTATGGATGGCTCACCAACAGGGTCCACACGATGATTATCCGGGAGCGATGGCGTGCCCATAATTTCCCGGTAAGCCATTCTGATTGAGTCCAGACGAGGCATTTCATTAGGGGCAATTGTTGGCTGCTGATCTATAAGTTCAGCAGCGAGAGCTCTTTTGTTCTTTTTAAATGATTCCTGCACCCTTCTGAACTCCCTCACACGCTTTTTGCGTCGGCTCAGGACCTCGTCATCGCGGACATCGACGGGAGCGGCAGCCGCAGAACTTCTTGGTCTGCCGTGATCTTTACATATTTTTGCCACACATTTACTTAGCTCATCCAGATTATCGGGCTCCCCCAGGACTATTTTTCTTGCGAGCATAATATCTTGTACCTCCTCCAACCTAATGCTGACCTCCAGAAGGTGCCTTCTTACAGGATCCAGATCTACTTCCTGCAGCTCGCGTAGGTGCTCGTTGGGATCAGCATGGATTGGAGGGTCAGTCCGCATTTCATCGGCATGTGCAGCTTCTTCTTTCTCCCCCCTCACGATCTCCTCCATGTCAGACTCAGCCTGAACTATTTCTTTCTCCGAATTCCTACGGGCCCCAGCTTCACGAACCTCCCTCTCCTGTTTGAACCGCTCTACCATGTTCCTATACTCAAGACCATATCTCTTGCCTCAGCAATGGATATGTCCTCAATCTCTTCCTCCGTCCAAAGTCCCCGCCTCATGGGCCTAGATTCCACCTCCTCCTCCATCTCAGCATTATACTGCTGAGGGTGTCGATGCCGGAGGTGCTGCCTCATACCCCTATAAGTGGCAAAGCTGATATTACAATATGGGCAGTCATTATTCTGTTCGCCCGCGCCACGGCAGAAACGTCGCTGGTGATCTCTCAGGTTTACTCGTGACGCATACACGTTGCCGCAGTCGCACTGGAACTCCATATTCGCTATTCAGCGTGCGGGTCTGCCGGAAGTAACTAGACTTGACAGCCCTTAATCAAGTGAAGGTAATCAGACACACACCAGTACAGTCTCGCCCGAAGCGCTACCGACTCTCTCAGATCTGTTCGTGACTAATCACGATCGTCTTGTGACTATGATTTTTAATTGATGGTTTGATTGAACCTAGAAACTGCTCAAAAATAGCCTTCACTATCCCGGGCAACTTGAAAATTCGACAAAGTTCCTGGAGACTGAGATGCTAGGTAAGGAGACGAACCTCAAGTGGCCCCTAAATTTATGTTTTCTTTTTATTTTTGTGCTAAAACAGAAGGTCTATGGCATCTGGAATTCAACTCAGATGTCTCTTTTATTATTTTGTTCTTGTCTACCGAAAATCGTCCTTCCACCGTAAGAGAGTTGGGAGCCGGCCGATTTCCAGTTAGCTGTGGAGACCAAAGTTTTCACTGATCAGGTGTAAGTGTGATAATTACGCGTATCGACAATTTCAGCCGACGGGACAGTCGCAGATGTTGTTTATATACAACTTTATCGTATATATCTTTATTATAGCACTATGTTTCGGTGCGCACGTTGTACGAATTCCTTATAAAAATGTTTACAAAAGCGGATATCACTGCACAACACGCACACAAAGACACGAAATAGTGTATAAACATTCAAGCGACAAAGGCACAATAATAAAACAATCCCGGGGTTAAAAATTTAAATAAATTACGGACAAAACAAGACATATTGAAACTCAGACATCTGTGTAATCACACACGTCTGCACTCTTCGACGATCGATAAGAGAGTCATTGTTACTCCCGCCGTTTACCCGCGCTTGCTTGAATTTCTTCACGTTGACATTCAGAGCACTGGGCAGAAATCACATTGCGTCAACACCCGCAGGGGCCATCGCAATGCTTTGTTTTAATTAGACAGTCGGATTCCCCCGGTCCGTGCCAGTTCTGAGCTGACCGTTAAATGGCGGCCGAAGAGATTACCCAGATCACCCTCGCGGGCATTCCGGGGTCTCGCAGCTTGACGGTTCCGCGGGAGGCCAAGACACGGGACCGAGCTCGGTTCTGACGAAACGCCGAAGAGAAACGAATCACCTCGCCCAGGCCCGGTACGTTAGCCGCGACTCCCTTCCCCGCCAAGTTCGACACGCCTCGATCCTCAGAGCCAATCCTTATCCCGAAGTTACGGATCCAATTTGCCGACTTCCCTTACCTACATTATTCTATCGACTAGAGCCTCTTTACCTTGGAGACCAGCTGCGGTATGGGTACGAACCGGCGCGACGCCTACAAGTGGCCCTCTCCCGGATTTTCAAGGTCCGAGGAGAAGATCCGGACACCGCCGCAACTGCGGTGCTCTTTGCGTTCCAAACCATATCTCCCTGCTAGAGGATTCCATGGAACTCGAACGCTCATGCAGAAAAGAAAACTCTTCCCGGATCTCTCGACGGCGTCTCCGGGTCCTTTTGGGTTGCCCCGACGAACTCTCTTGCGAGGGCCCGATTTAATGACGGTTCCGCTGCCGGGTTCCGGAATAGGAACCGTCCCTTCCGCCCGGACGGGCGTGCTTGACGCGCAGAGCGTTCTAGATAACTCTAGCGAGTAATATCTTATGCGCTAGTCGCACGATTAACAACGCCACATCAACATCGGCTTTCGCCTAGGGCTTAGGATCGACTGACTCGTGTGCAACGGCTGTTCACACGAAACCCTTCTCCACCTCAGCTCTCCAGGGCCTCGCTGGAGTATTTGCTACTACCACCAAGATCTGCACCGAAGGCGGCTCCAGACGGCCCCACGGACAGCCCTTCTGCGCGCACCTCCGCGACCCTCCTACTCGTCAGGGCTTCATGGCCGCACAAGGCGACCGCACATGCCGCTGACGGCCGAGTATAAGCACGACGCTTCAGCGCCATCCATTTTCAGGGCTAATAACTTCGGCAGATGAGTCGTTACACACTCCTTGGCGGATTCCGACTTCCATGGCCACCGTCCTGCTGTCTTAAGTTACCAACGCCTTTCATGGTATCCCATAAGCGTCGATTTTGGCGCTTTAACTCGGCGTTTGGTTCATCCCACAGCGCCAGTTCTGCTTACCAAAAATGGCCCACTTTGAACTCTGATCCGTAGTCTCGCGGCTTCACGTTCAAGCAAGCCGGAGATCTCACCCATTTAAAGGTTGAGAATAGGTTGAGGTCGTTTCGACCCCAATGCCTCTAATCATTCGCTTTACCGGATGAGACTCGTACGCAACGAGCGCCAGCTATCCTGAGGAAAACTTCGGAGGAACTCAGCTACTAGATGGTTCGATTAGTCTTTCGCCCCTATACCCAGTTCCGACGATCGATTTGCACGTCAGAATCGCTACGGACCTCCATCAGGGTTTCCCCTGACTTCGTCCTGACCAGGCATAGTTCACCATCTTTCGGGTCTCAGCGTGTACGCTCTTGGTGCGCCTCCTCTCGCAATGAGAATGAGACGCCCCGAGAATGTGGGACGATCCGAAGGGATCGACCGTCTTCCCTCTGTTCGCGCGAAACGAACTTTTACTTTCATTACGCCTTTAGGTTTAGTGTTATTCCAATGACTCGCGCACACGCTAGACTCCTTGGTCCGTGTTTCAAGACGGGTCCTGAAATTACCCAAAGCTATAGCGTCGCCGATCGGCGTTTCGAAGAGGTCTGTCCGAGAACTCCGCGGCGAACAGCCGCCACCGGCCGAGATCGGCACCAGGTCCGATCGTCGACACGGCGAACGAGCTTGCCACGGGCCGGACGCGAACTAAAGTCGCGGCCTCCCACCTTCTGTGAACCGTCGAGCGAGCCGGTCGGATAACCGCGTATCCGAGAGCGTTGACGAACCGCGCTCGCGGGCTACACTGCGGACCGTAAAGCGGCACCCAACGGATCGCGACGCCCTACTAGGGGAGAAATGCACGCGTCCGAAATCGGCTCGTAACGCGAAGGGCGCAGGCGACGCAAACGTCACCCGTCACTCCAACACGTCACTCCGACGATTCGGTTCGCGATTGAATCTCTCCGTTCGACCTTTCGGGTTTCTCAGGTTTACCCCTGAACGGTTCCACGTACTCTTGAACTCTCTCTTCAAAGTTCTTTTCAGCTATCCCTCACGGTACTTGTTCGCTATAGGTCTCGTGGTCATATTTAGCCTCAGATGGAGTTTATCACCCACTTAGGGCTGCACTCTCAAGCAACCCGACTCTCAAAAGAGACCCTCTCGAAAGCCGCAGCGGTAGCTACGGGCCTGGCACCCTCTATGGGCAGTGGCCCCGTTCAAGATGGACTTGGACGCGCCGCGAACTCTCGAGATGACGGATCCTTCTTAACACTACATGTCCCGGGGATCGGTTACGACCGCGGGATTAAGTGCTGGGCTCTTCCCTGTTCGCTCGCCGCTACTGGGGGAATCCTAGTTAGTTTCTTTTCCTCCGCTTAGTAATATGCTTGAATTCAGCAGGTAGTCTCACCTGTCCTGAGGTCGTATATTCGATTTGATCTTCCCGCGCCGAAGAAGGCGAAGCCGGATACCAACCCGAACGAGAGGCGTCCGTCGACCGCTGAACCGATCGTCCGTATAGAGATCGTTCGTTCTAGTGTCGACGCCGAGAGGCCGTCCGTAGTGTTGGCGTTTCCGCCGCCCTCATTCAAGCGTGATGATCTTAAATTGTGTGCTTTCGAAGGCACGGCCTAGTTCGTAGTCCGTCGTGCGTACATTACCGATACGACGTCGGTCGAGAAGATCTCATCTCTATGACACGTCGTTCGCGTACGTCTCGACGTGAGAACGGCCGGTGCGATACCGCAACGCCGATTCAGCTGTCGCAATTCAAGACGGCGCGCATTCCATACGCACCGTACGAGACGGCGGTATAGAGAAAGCGCGTTTAACCGTCCAACGCGCCCGAAGGCCCAGCCTAACGACCGAGCCCCAGGCAGTATTTAGATTGAAACCGACCCTCAGTCAGGAGTGGTCCGAGGACCGCAATGTGCGTTCGAAATGTCGATGTTCATGTGTCCTGCAGTTCGCAAGTTGACGCGCAATTAGCTACGTTCTTCATCGACCCACGAGCCAAGTGATCCACCGTTCAGGGTAATCCTTTTGCGTTAGTCCGATATCGTGCCTATGCGGCTCGAAAGGACAGACGGACGTGTCGACCACCCTCGTAGACGGCCGACGGACACATTTTCCATACCTGATGGGATGGTAATGTGCCGTCACAGTTCCGGTGTAAGGGTCCGGCGATCTACGCCGTCGTTAACGTTGGCAATTGTGTGTTTGTTTTTCGGACGATCGGCGAGCGAAGGAAGTACCGTCATTAAGCGGATAAGACGCTAGTTCGACGGAAGTCCCCGCTACTTAGCCGTCGTCCAAGATATCGACGAACAGTCGCTTACGAGCGATTCGTCCGCTTGTTGCGACGGACCGAGTCGTACGCATTTATCTATGCTACGACAGCGTGTCCGGGGCAACGCGGAATCGAATCATCGTACAAGAGCGACGAGCGCGTATCGCGGGCGAGAATCTTTACTATCTCCAGAGATACATCGGCGATCGGCCTTCGTCTCTTCTCGATCGACGTAACGGCATCTATTGTCCGTTGCAACGTCGATGTTAGATACCCTCGACAGTATGCGCATAGAATTCGGAGATACCTCGAAGCTACTAGCTCGCCGTTAGGTCGTCGTCCGCCTCTGTTTCGTCGAAGACACGTCTCGCGACAAGGGTACGGGGACAGATCGACAACGGTCGAACGAAGAAGCTTTCTTCGGTTTAACGTCGACCGGACAACGTTCGCGCTGCAAATTTCAATCGTCTGAGCCAAGTCGATCGGACGATTCGAGTCCGACGACGTCTGGCCGAGGACTAAAGCGCCTCACGTATCCCTGCGTCGTAGGTCAACGATGAGTGTGGATATCGAACGGATACCTCATACTGTGTTTTTTCGTAAGTCTCTGGTTAAAGAGCACATACGTAATACACGTTAATGATCCTTCCGCAGATTCACCTAGGGAAACCTTGTTACGACGTTTACTCCCTCTAAATGATCAAGTTTGGTCATCTTCCCAGCAACATCGGCGACGTCGAAACGCCACTGCGTACCGGTCCGAAGACCTCAAGAAATCATTCAATCGGTAGTATCGACGGGCGTTGTGTACAAAGGGCAGGGACGTAATCAACGCGAGCTTATGACTCGCGCTTACTGGGAATTCCTCGTTCATGGGGAACAATTGCAAGCCCCAAACCCTAGCACGAAGGAGGTTCAGCGGGTTACACGGGCCGCTCGGTCAGGGAGGACACGCTGATTCCTTCAGTGTAGCGCGCGTGCGGCCCAGAACATCTAAAGGCATCAAGACCTGTTATTGCTCAATCTGGTGCGGCTAGAAGACGCCTATCCCCCTAAGAAGAATATAATGTACGCAGACAGTAAAAACTGCGCCGACCCGAAGGTCAGCGGGCCTTTAGGATGTCTGATACGCCTAGTTAGCAGGCTAGAGTCTCGTTCGTTATCGGAATTAACCAGACAAATCGCTCCATCAACTAAAAACGGCCATGCACCACCATCCACCGAATCAAGAAAAAGCTCTCAATCTGTCAATCCTTCCGATGTCCGGGCCTGGTGAGGTTTCCCGTGTTGAGTCAAATTAAGCCGCAGGCTCCACTCCTGGTGGTGCCCTTCCGTCAATTCCTTTAAGTTTCAGCTTTGCAACCATACTTCCCCCGGAACCCAAAAGCTTTGGTTTGCCGGAAGCTGCCTGCTGAGTCATCGGAGGAACGTCGGTGGATCGCTAGCTGGCATCGTTTATGGTTAGAACTAGGGCGGTATCTGATAGCCCTTGAAACCTCTAACTTTCGTTCTTTATCAATGAAAACGTTTTTGGCAAATGCTCTCGCTTCTGTCCGTCTTGCGACTATCCAAGAAATTCACCACTAACGTCGCAATACGAATGCCCCGATCCGTTCCTGTTAATCATTACCTCGGAGTTCCGAAAACCAACAAAATAGAACCGAGGTTTTAGTTTTAGCCTGCCTTAAACAATCTAATTTGTTGGAAGTAAGCGTGCCGGCCCACCTCGACACTCAGTGAAGATCACCGCGGCAGGATTGAGTTGGGCCGCCCTTACGAGCTGAGCCCGCCGGCAGGACGTCACGCGACACGCCAGTTGACACTGCGAACGATGAACCGGCGACTCGAGACACAAATTCGACTACGAGCTTTTTAACCGCAACATTTTTAATATACGCTATTGGAGCTGGAATTACCGCGGCTGCTGGCACCAGACTTACCCTCCAATTGATCCTCGTCAAAGGATTTAGAGTTGATTTTTTCCGATTACGGGGCCTTGGATGAGTCCCGTATCGTTATTTTTCGTCACTACCTCCCCGTGTCGGGAGGGGGTAATTTGCGCGCCTGCTGCCTTCCTTGGATGTGGTAGCCGTTTCTCAGGCTCCCTCTCCGAAATCGAACCCTGATTCCCCGTTACCCGCGGAGGTGAAGTTCTGCTTATTCAGTCAGAATTATGGCAAATAAAATGCGCAGTGCTTTGAATTTAAAAAATTTGCTATCCGACATATTCAAAAGTTGAGATTTTCACAGCCTCCTAGCGCAGTTTATCTAGATAATATTTCTCAAATCCTTAAAACTGAAGTATGCAACAGAATAGATCATGCTAATAAAATGATTAACACGCTGACTTTCGAAATTAAAAATCTCAAAAATCAACTACAGTGACAATAATCATGACTCACGAGTAGCGGCCACGGAAGTGTCAGTTCGTTCCAATCGAAATTATAAACATGCTGCAACTGGTGATCACTCGCCAAATATCACTCTACAAATATCACTCTACAATCGTCAGCGGTGCTGCTGCTGTAAAGAGTGATCCTGCCACACTTGATAAACGTAAAGCGAGAACTTAAGCGTCCGTAGGTTCTTCGCCAAGTGACTGTTTGAATGGACTAATTCTCGGGAGCACCAAAGGAAGAAAAGCGTGGTTGTACATTGGTGGTATTTCCAATAAAGAAACTACCACTGATATGATCCTAGATTACCTTGAACCGGAAAAGTTCTCTAGCCAATAACTTGAAATTGAAAAACATCCGCCTTTAAGGTCGGTTTTCCATTGGAAAAATTAGATACTATCAGTAATGCTAACTACTGGCCGAGCGTTCGCGTAAGGCGCTACAATTTTGGAATAGGAACTTAATACGACACTCAATATCGCAGAAAACTCAAAGTGCAGGAAATTTTCTAGACAATTAGAACCTCCACAGAACTCATATATTAATGAGGAAAAGGGTGTTCTAATTCCTTCTGATTTTGATAAACTGACTTCGAAGGTAGAAAAGATAAGTATTATGTATTTGAACATACAGTGCCTCTCAAATAAAGTGGAAGTTTATCTGTTCGAGTGACTTTAAATAGGATATTGTTGCTATATCGAAACATTGGCTTTCTCCGGAGGAACTACAGATCATCAACTTCTCTGGATATAGGATGGTTTCCTACTGTAGCAAAACACATCGGCAGCATGGTGGAGTTTCTTTGTTTGTGAGGAGTGAATTACATTCTTATACGCCAATTGGATTCGAGACCCATTCTAGAGTCAATGATGCTGAATATTGTGGTATGCTCTTGTCCAGTATTAAGTATTTAATTATTTTGATATACCGATCACCTGCTGGCGATTTTCAATATTTTTTGAGTAGTCTTGAGGGCATTTTGAAATCTCATTGCCATCGATTCGAAAAACTCTTAATCTTAGGCGAGTTTAACGTTGATTTTATGACTCAATCAGCTAGACGCTCTGAACTCTTGAACTTGTTTGAGACTTTTTCCCTGATTCTTGCTATTAATGAATATACTAGAGTTTCTCTGTAACTCGACAACTTGTGTTGATAATGTGATTACAAATCTTCCTGTTTTCAGCTTCAGCGCCAGTGTTATCCAACCGGGGCTTTCCGATCACTCTGCTCAGGCTTTAACTGTTAATATGCCATACTGTACGAAACGTAGTGAGAATTCCTATCACTTTGGGCGAATTATATCTAACAACGGTTTGACTAGACTTCTCAATAGGCTATCTGAATTGTATTGCTCTTTCGTCAGTTGTTATAATGTCGAAAACTCGGCGCAGCTGATGATATCCGTTTTAAAGGGAAACATCTCTTCTGCTTTTCCGATAGCGTAAATGCAAGTCACAAGGCAATCCTCCGACTTGGTTAACGCCGGAGTTGTCGAGACTGTCGAGAATTTATGGGCACATTACGTGTAATTTCGAATATATCTGGTGACCATGAATCAAAGACGCGATTCATGAATTTTCGAATTTTTTACAGGCAACGCATAGTGGAAGCGAAAAAAATGCCAGGGATAGATACCTGGAGCGATCTAGTAATCTGGCTAGGGACTCGTGGCGTCTTATCAATGATGAACGAAACGAAGAGAAAAAGAATATAATTCCAGAATCTCTTACTTTAACGGAATTCAATATATACTTTTTTAAGATAGGTCATTAGCTGGTTGAGGAAGTTACAGCATCCGGTTTCGGGCAATCCCTTCCAAATATCACCGAATATACAAAATTCCACTTTGTTTCTTACCCCTATTACCGTTAAGGAGCTGCGGAGTGCTATTATGAGACACTCAAATTCTTCATCTCTAGATGTGTACGGAATGAATAGTAAGATATGGAGAAGGGAAAGTTCCTATTATTTTCAAAAGATCCGAGGTAATTCCGATTTTTCAAGAGAGGCGATCCTAATGATCTGAACAACTATAGACCCATAGCGATAATACCAACAATCGCAAAAGTATTCAAACATCTATTGAATACTAGATTCATGAACTTTCTTGAGAAGCATTCGGTTTTTGCCTCGGCTCATTTCGGTTTTCGATGTGGTCGGTCTATATATATATATATATATATATATATATATATATATATATATATATATATATATATATATATATATATATATATATATATATATATATATATATATATATATATATATATATATATATATATATATATATATATATATATATATATATATATATATATATATATATATATATATATATATATATATATATATATATATATATTTATTCCGATTCAAGATTAAGCTCATATTTTTCATACGCGTAACTATTACAGAAGAGGTACAGAACATATTGTTACGTTGATAATATGAGTAACTTGCGTATGGAGTATTCGGTTACCCTATTGCTTACATAGTGAACCATTGTCTACAAAACCTTGATTATTCAGTTCTTAATTTGCCACAATATGTTTTTCAACGTCTTGCAGAGCACTCGGGATTTATCTTCAATTCTGAAGTATACAGAGACTGTTGTTTCTAGATAATTTATTCTACGGTATAGTTCGAAAATAATTCAATGAAGCAGTTAATTATCGACTTAATCTGAGCTAACATCTTTTTACAGCACTCAAATAAGAGTATTCGGCTAAAGAAACTACCGTAACACAAATGAAACTATCCAAGTAGTCACTCATCTATCCTTGTTTTCTCGCTACTTTTCGTAAAATATCAATCAGCAATAAGAGACTCTTGTTTTCGAAAAATTAATTATTTTACCATTAATATGTACTAATAGTATTTAGGTATTAGAAGAATCCTTCAATTGTGCTATGTTTTTCGAGAATGATTTCACTAATAAAATTATTATAATACCCATGCTTGTAAAGAAATTAGTAACTGTACGCATGTTAAACACTTTCTGTGTTGTGGTTTATGTGCAATGTTGGAGTGAAGTTAGAGTTTTAACTATCTTATCACATAAACTATCAAAAACTTTTTGATAGATAACACTGTTCAACCCGAGATAGAAGGAAATAATGATCCAAAGTTCGTAGATTTTTTTTGTAGCTCCTCGATATATTGCTAAACAAATTGCTGTTTTGATTCAATTTTAATTAATATTGATATTGATATAAAAGCTATGGATCTTGATATATTGAAGACCTTCGGCAGGGTTTGGCACGTAGGCTTGATGAATAAACTAATGACATATGGACTTTCTGAGAAATAACGTGGTTGGATAAGTAGCTCTTTCTTCAGTGGATCGATTCGGGTGGTACTTGATGGTGTAATGAGTGAATCTTTTCAAATTAATTCAGGAGTACCCCAGGGCTCTCGCCGACTATTCTCCTCTTGCAGATCAATAATATGATATACTCCACCGAAAACAATATTTGGAATAGTGGACGACTGTACTCTGGTGTCTTTTTTCTCTTGTCAGCGTTCTATTACTGCTGAGGAGTCACACCGACCAAGATCTAACAGGACATGTCACTGAATTCAGAGATGGTGAAGATATCAGCGCGGTGCGATTGAACTTGGTCAATTTTAACGCAACCGAGACGCAATCAACGTTCTCCAGCAAAACCACTGCTGGAGAACCTGCTTTAATCTTGCAAGGGAATCAAACTTCCACAGAGAAGAACATGCATCTACTCGACATTAGAGTTAACAACGAAAATTGCTGGCACGACCATGTGTTAGGTACTTTCAAATCTGCTTCTGCTTAATTCAGTCTTCTTTTCAGAGCTAAGTAGGACTTCAAGCCATTATAGCTCAAATTTTATACAAAGCACAGGTGCGACCTGGAGTGAAATAATGTTCCTATGCGTGGGGCTCGACACATGAACATTCATTTCAAATGAATAGTGTTCGGAAGAGAGTAGTGCGCCTCATCGACCACCCAGAAATTCCGCAATATCCCCAGCCTCTCGCTCAGGCAACAGGTTGCTGATGTTTCTCTTTTCGACAGCTATTTTTATGATAATTGCCCTAAAATACTCGGAAGCTTAGTTCCAGAAAGAATTCAGTTCTAAAGAAAAACCAACCTCGCGAAAAAATTTCATCGACGGACTGTCCAACTAGCTACGCCAGTTACCTCCTTCTATAGAAATTCCTTCGTTTATGGGGCTGGTACGCTGGTTAGCTCACTTCTATCGATCATATTTCCGATTACAATTTGACGCTCTTCAAGGAGCTAGTGAACACAGTATATCATTTTGGGCGGCCACGAATTAACAATGAAAATAGAAGAAGTTCATTCTACAGTTCATTCATCTGTTCTAAGAGTTGATCAACATCTTGGCATTCCAGAATCAGGCTAGGCACAGAACGTACTCTGGGCCTACCTGAACCGAGGGTTTAAATATCCGTGCATTTCGGAGCCTCAACCTCTTTCTTTTCAACGACCTCTTGGAATACACACTGTCTCAGAAAACTGGCTGCCGCACGCGTTGCCACAAGCCGGCTTTCCGTACCCACGCCACCGACCATATTGCCAAACCGCCGTTGTTTACCAACGAACCACGTGTTTTATTGCATTTAAATTTACATTTATAAAAAGTGTTTGTGTTATCCATCAGTGTTTCCATCGTGTGTACCATCCCGTAGAATATATATATACATATATATATATATATATATATATATATATATATATATATATATATATATATATATATATATATTTATATATATATATATATATATATATATATTGATATCATTGTCTGATGATGCTATAGTATGTATATATTCTGGTAGATTGATATATTCTCATAACATTTAACGTTATCCTAATATATAATTACTCCAGGATATGTTTTGATTATAATCATTGCCTGGCAATGGTATTAATTACCGGGTGGTGGATTTATATTTTTCATGAAATCAGTTTGATTGCATGAACAGATATCTGGGCAACTCGTCGGGGTAAAACCCCTATATATATATATATATATATATATATATATATATATATATATATATATATATATATATATATATATATATATATATATATATATATATATATATATATATATATATATATATATATATATATATATATATATATATATATATATATATATATATATATATATATATATATATATATATATATATATATATATATATATATATATATATATATATATATATATATATATATATATATATATATATATATATATAATAATTCTAATAATTATAAATCTCGAAAATTTCCGTCGCAACCAATTGATTTTCAACTAATAAGAACGACTACTTATTATTTAACAAATCATTCAATGATTGATCCTGATACGTCAAGGAAACCCTATTTGTTTATTTAAACCTTGTCCAATTCAACAGTTTGAACTTCTGCTGAAAAGATGTCTATTCAGTATAGAAATAATCATTACAAGGTAAATAATTATTATATTCAATAGCAAAATGATAGAAAATATTTCTATAATAATCAAAATCCAAACTATACATTAAATGAATTAACGCATTTGTAAATTTGTTCTAATACTGAAAATAATCCAACTGATTCAGAACGAAATTTCGTAAAAAGAATTAACTTAAACCGTATATAGTACTCAAATATCCTAAATGTAAATTATTGCTAGATAGTGGATATTTACTATGTTTGATAGACCCCAAACTTGTATATGATTTCCTGGTTATATCCTCCATAAACTAACAACTTTGACTGCTTGTATGAAACAAGATACATCAAATGAAAAAGTGTTATTACCATCATTTTCAGAATCTGTAATTGCTGACTCACATCTTTTTATTGTATATGAATTCCATAAAAATTACGACGTATTAATAGGCGCAGATTTTCTAAATCAATATGGATTGAAGATAGACTTTGAAAATTAGATTTTGGGGAACAATTATTGTCAAATTGCCTTCAATTACCAGCAAGTCTGTCGAAACACTACAAAACCTGTAAATCTTAGTCATCTAGAACCTATAAAAAACTAGCAACGTTATTACCTCTGAAGGAATGAAGACTAATTCTAATAGATAAAAAGCTGTAAGCAAAATCACAATCCCTAAGACTCAACAAGAAAAAGCATCATTTCTTGGATTAATCGGATTTATAGAATATTCATTCCTAATTTTGCTAAAATCACAAAACGACTTACAACAAAATATTTGATTCAATATACGTCGAAGCATTTCGAAATGAAAAAAAATAAAATGGGAATTCACCCAATCATCCAATATTACGACATCCAGATTTCAATGAGATACTGGCGCATCAGGATATGAAATAGGATTAGTCTTATCCCAAGATAACGTCCCGAACGACGTTCCAATCATTTATGCTAGGAGAACGCTGAATGATGCAGAATCACAATATAGTGTGATCGAAAAAAATTGCTATATATTGTGTGGTGATGTAAACACACTTTAGACCCTATTTATATGGTAGAAAATTCATAATCTATAGACATTATAATCCTTTCACATGGTTACATTCTTCAAAAGAGCTAAATTCGGTCTTATGCTTCGGAAAATTGAATTGGAAGAATTTGATTATGCAATAATATATCAAATAGTCAGAAGAATTTGGAAAAGCCATCATTGACATTTTACAGAAACAATTTCAGTTTAAAATATTCGATTTGAAAATTTCAAGAATTTATTAAGACGATTTTGTCAATGAAGAGAAACAATCCCTCATACATACAATTCCTCATACAAAAACAAATACACACCATCGTGATTTTCTAGAAATTTCAAGTAGTTTAAAACGTAAATTTTACTGGACAAACATGAATAGAGATGTTGAGAACTATATCCATTCTTGTGAATTTATGTCAAGAAAGTAAATATGTAAGATCTCGAATCCAATTACAGTTCAAACCTACTCCAAAGGATTCTGCGAGACTATAAATTCAATCAAGCATATTGTTTCATCATTTTGGATTCTTTTTCCAAATTTGGGCAATGTTATCTCGTCGTTCATAAAGTTAGAACAGAAATTTTAGATAAGTTACTAATTCATTTTAGTCATTATGGTATTCCTTGTAAGATCACTTGCAATAATGGATTAAAACTCAAAAATGATGTTATTCAAGATTCTTGAAATATACAAAATAGAAATTCATCATATTACAAATGATAATCCTAATTCGAATGCACTAGTAGAAATGATTCATTCAACATTAATTCAACAGCTAAGATCAATATAAAATGAACTCTCCACAATAAGTAAGCTCAAGCTCTTCGAAATTATAATTCTAATCATTCAAGTCTTGAAATGACGCCAATGCAAATTATCAAAGCGGATTTGAATTATTCGCTACCAATTCAGTGAACTCATCAAGAACAAATTTAAAAATTAATTCGAAAATTATTCAAAGAGTTTCAATAATATTTCAAAACAATAGAAAATCGAAACCTGAAGAACCTAGATCACCTAGAAAAATAAATCAGAGGCCAGTAGAATAAAACCACGCTTCAATTGATAATTAAACCTACATTAGAAATCCAATAACTCGAAAATGTGACCATGCTATCAAAAGGATAAATGCACGCGAAATCGATGAACTGCGTATACAAGATAATAAAAATAAACAAGGAAAGAAATAGTATTATTTTTGAAGAATGGATTTCTACACCACACTCATTATTTTATTCAAGATAATAATCCTAACTATAACTGTGGAAGTAAGCTATTTGCATTTATTTTGATTTTGGTTGTGTCATGCAGCGAAAGTTCAATTTCCTTTGATAAATTCTTGATCTTATTTTAGGATTGATTAGTTGGATCAAAACGAATTTAGAATAAATTTTGAAAGAAAATTATGGGTTTCAGAAATATAGTCAGTTTTAATGATACTATGGTATTATTTTTATCTGCTTTGGTTTAGTTTATCTCATCCTTAATTGATTTAGTTTTCTTGGTTTCATGTTTATGCTATCCTCAATTGATTGAGTGTTCTTGGTTCTTATGATATGATGATCTTGATTCAACCCTTCGATACTCTTGAGTTTATTTTTGATAAATTCGAAGTTTGACATTTAATAAGGTGTTCATTTTATATATATATATATATATATATATATATATATATATATATATATATATATATATATATATATATATATAATAAAAAGAGGCTTTCAAGATACGTCAAGTGTACTGAAAGGAAACACCAAAACCAAAGGTTCCTCCAAAACGCTGCCAATTTTCATAAGGGAAATAACAAAACTGCTACCAACAATAACAGAGAAGTACCTGACGCACAGTGCTTGACCGACTATTGGTCATCAATATGGCCGAACCCCAAAGAACACAATAGAGATGCGGAATGGATCACGAATGAAAAAGAACGCCTCGATATCAGACATATGGACTTCGATGGAATAACGGAGGAAGAAATTACAA
The DNA here is from genome assembly GCA_013387265.2 of Cryptolaemus montrouzieri. NCBI lineage: Eukaryota > Metazoa > Arthropoda > Insecta > Coleoptera > Coccinellidae > Cryptolaemus > Cryptolaemus montrouzieri. The sequence continues at coordinate 35,416,416 of JABFTP020000186.1, read as the reverse complement.
CAGTAATTGGAGCGACCAACAATTGGAAGGCCACAGGTATAGATAATATCCACAACTACTGGTACAAGAAGTTTGATAAGCTCCATGGAGCCCTAGCGAAACAGCTCACGTATGTTCTTCAACATCCCAAGAAAACACCCACTTTCCTAACGCAAGGCTTAACATATATGCTACCTAAGAGCGATAGAACACAGGATCCGTCTCAATATAGGCCAATCACTTGCCTGCCAACACTCTACAAAATACTCACTTCATGCATATCCAATCGAATATACCAACACCTTGACGACAACAATATATTAGCAGAAGAGCAGAAAGGATGCAGAAAGAAACACCACGGGTGCCAGGAACAACTCATCATCGATTCTGTGATAATGAAACAGGCACACGTAGGGCATCGCAATGTTCATTCAGCTTTTCTCGATTATTTGAAAGCATTCGATAGTACCGCCCATTCTTGGCTTGTTGAAGTATTGCAGATATACAAAATTCACCCAGCCCTGGTAGAGTTCTTGAAGACAACAATGACACACTGGCGCACGTCTCTGCAGGTCAACATGAACAATAAATCAATTAAAACCGACGAGATACCCATACGTCGTGGAATTTTTCAAGGAGACTCTTTGAGTCCATTATGGTTCTGTTTGGCAATGAACCCATTGTCCTCAATGCTCAATAGAACTGGATACGGATTTAGGATAAAAGCAGAAAGGAATTATCATACAATCTCCCACCTGCTGTATATGGATGACATCAAATTATATGCTTCGAACAAGAAGCAATTGGATGATTTGCTGAAAACTGTCAGTGAGTTCTCGGCAGATGTTCATATGAAATTCGGGATTGAAAAATGTAAGACCCTGAACATTCAAAGAGGAAAGTCATAGATGGTGAAACACAACTTCCAAACGGTGACATTATACAGTGCATGAGAGATGGCGAAACATACAAATATCTGGGATACCAACAAGCCAGATTGTTAGACCAAAAACAATCAAAGGAGAAGATTCGTTCAGAATACAGTCAGCGTCTGAAGTCTGTGCTGAAATCGATGTTGAACTCGGGGAATCTAGTCAAGGCAATTAACACCTACGCCATTCCAGTGTTGCTTTACTCATTTGGAATAATCAGATGGACTAAGACGGAGCTAGATGATATTCAAAGGCAGACCCGAACGATGCTGACAAAGTACAACAATCATCATCCAAAATCGTCTGTGATACGAACAACTTTGGAGCGGAAAGAAGGAGGACGCGGATTAATAGATGTTGTCAATTTACACACCGAACAGATAAGAAATCTCAGAGAATTCTTCTCAGCAAAAGCTCTCACTTCTGACCTACATAGAGTGGTATCGTTGGCTGATAAGGGATATACACCTCTAAATCTTGCTACCAGAGATGACCTGCTGAATCTACCATTCCTATCAGATACTGAAAAACGAGAGCAATGGTCAAGAAAGGAATTGCATGGACGACATCACCATGAGATTAATCAACCACACATCGACAAAGAAGCCTCCAACAAATGGTTGATGAAAGGAGAATTATTCGCGGAAACAGAGGGATTCCTTATGGCCATCCAAGACCAAGTGATCGCTACAAACAACTACAAAAAATTTATTATGAAGGACGGAACATTACAAACAGATTGGTGCAGAAAATGCCATATAAGATCGGAGACGATACAGCATATTACGTCCGGATGCGAACAACTGGCCAATACAGACTATCTTCACAGGCATAATCAAGTGTGCAACATTATCCACCAGAAACTTGCACACAAGTACGGACTTCTGAACACCTTCCAGCCATATTACAAGTATCAGCCGGCGCCCGTATTGGAAAATGACTCTATCAGATTATACTACGATGGGCCTATTATCACTGACAGAATGGTGACGAATAATAGGCCGGACATAGTGGTGTATGACAAGAGAGCCAAGACAGCAATGCTGGTGGATGTCGCCATACCAAATAATAACAACGTGCTGAATAAGTTCCAGGAGAAAAAGTCTAAATACACAGACCTTGCTATTGAGATCAAGCAGATGTGGCACCTCGACAAAATAGATATCGTTCCTGTCATCGTATCCTCGACTGGTTTAATACCCAAAACTTTGCATGATAGCCTTAATAAATTAGAATTGCATAAGAATACCTATATAGAAATGCAAAAGCTGTAATTCTTAATACATGTAGGATAGTTAGGAAATTTATGTCAAGTATATTGTAATCGAGCCTATTCCTTTGATTGCTAAATCTGGGAAAGGTAAATTACATCCAGCTACTAGCTGAGATAGTGCATAAGTCCACGATAATATAGTCTATTCAGATTTGAAGAATGTATAACAAATAATATGAATTTCTTACCTAATAACTATTATAAGTCTGAATAAACGTTCAATCACAGAGACATTACATAATGTCTGTACGTGAATTGAACTTAAATAAACAATATATTTCTCCCATAAGTACAAAAAATAAAAATATAAGCGAACAACAAAAAACAAAACCAACATTTCTAATTAGTACCATTGAAATTTCATAGTCACCGCGAAGAAAGTTACTATCAATGTCTCTTGATATGTCGCTATCGTTGGGAAAGTCACCATCGGTGTGAAAGTCACTATCGGTGTGAAAAATCACTATGTTAAGTCACTGTCGGTATAAAGGTCACGATCGGTATAAAAAGTCACTATCGGTATGAAGAGAGACTAGCAGCATCAAAGTCACTAATTTGGTATTTTATTGTCACATATCTGATTAAGGCAGCTGATTTATAACATTAAAAAAGATTTGCTTGCCACTTCGTTGTATCCATCTTCTTATTTTTCTCTTGAAATTCTTATACATATAGGCTGTTCTTAATTCTTGAGGCAACATGGCATATATTCTTGGTGCCAAATAGGTAAAGGATCGTTGCCCAACGCTTTTCTCAGCTCTCGGGGTTTCAAATCTATTTTTCTTGTTTCTGGTAGAATAAATATGTTCTATTGAATTCAATTGTATTTTTCCTTGAAATGTGTGAAACAAAATGTAAGCCGAGAACAACATTTTTGCATTGTTTCGATCTTTTTTAGTTGATTCTCGTAAGCACCCCCCCAAGCTATAATACCATATGATAAGTGGGATTCCACGAGAGCAAAATAGAGTATGCGTAGGTGCTTGACGTCAAGAATCTTCCTTAAATATCTGAATATCTGAATATATATATATATATATATATATATATATATATATATATATATATATATATATATATATATATATATATATATATATATATATATATATATATATATATATATACCGACCCACATCGAAAACCGAATGTTTTTCAAGAAAGTTCATGAATCTAGTATTCAATAGATGTTTGAATACTTTTGCGATAGTTGGTATTATCTCTATGCGTCTATAGTTGTTCAGATCATTAGGATCGCCTCTCTTGAAAAATAGGAATTACCTCGGATCTTTTGAAAATAATAGGAACTTCCCCTTCTCCATGCACCGATTAAACAATGTACAAAGGGGAAGCTCTATGATCTCGAACACGAATTTGATAATCTTACTATTCATTCCGTACACATCTAGAGATGAAAAATTTGAGTGTCTCATAATAGCACTCCGCAGCTCCTTAACGGTAATAGGGGTAAGGAACAAAGTGGAATTTTGTATATTCGGTGATATTTGGAAGGGATTGCCCGAAACCGGATGCTGTAACTTCCTCAACCAGCTAATGACCTATCTTAAAAAAGTATATATTGAATTCCGTTGAAGTAAGAGAATCTGGAATTATATTTTTTTTCCCTTCGTTTCGTTCATCACTGATAAGACGCCACGAGTCCCTAGCCAGATTATTAGATCGCTCCAGGTATCTTTCCCTGGCATTTTTTTCGCTTCCACTATGCGTTGCCTGTAAAAATTTCGAAAATTCATAAATCGCGTCTTTGATTCTTGGTCACCAGATACATTCGAAATTATTCGTAATGTGCCCAAAAATTCTCGACAGTCTCGACAACTCCGGCGTAAACCAAGTCGGAGGATTGCCTTGTGACTTGTATTTACGCTATCGGAAAAGCAGAAGAGATGTTTCCCTTTAAAACGGATATCATCAGCTGCGCCGAGTTTTCGACATTATAACAACTGACGAAAGAGCAATACAATTCAGATAGCCTATTGAGAAGTCTAGTCAAACCGTTGTTAGATATAATTCGCCCAAAGTGATAGGAATTCTCACTACGTTTCGTACAGTACGGCATATTAACAGTTAAAGCCTGAGCAGAGTGATCGGAAAGCCCCGGTTTGATAACACTGGCGCTGAAGCTGAAAACAGGGAGATTTGTAATCACATTATCAACACAAGTTGCCGAGTTAACAGAAACTCTAGTAAATTCATTGATAGCAGGAATCAGGGAAAAAGTCTCAAACATGTTCAAGAGCTTAGAGCGTCTAGCTGATTGAGTCATATAATCAACGTTAAAATCGCCTAAGATTAAGAGTTTTTCGAATCGATGGCACTGAGATTTCAAAATGCCCTCAAGACTACTCAAAAAATATTGAAAATCGCCAGCAGGTGATCGGTATAACAAAATAATTAAACACTTAATACTGGACAAGAGCATACCACAATATTCAGCATCATTGACTCTAGAATGGGTCTCGAATCCAATTGGCGTATAAGAATGTACTTCATTCCTCACAAACAAAGAAACTCCACCATGCTGCCGATGTGTTTTGCTACAGTAGGAAACTATCCTATTTCCAGAGATGTTGATGATCTGTAGATCCTCCGGAAAAAGCCAATGTTCCGATATAGCAACACTATCCTATTTAAAGTCACTCGAACAGATAAACTTCCACTTTATTTGAGAAGCACTGTATGTTCAAATACATAATACTTATCTTTTCTACGTTCGAAGTCAGTTTATCAAAATCAGAGGGTAATAGAACACCCTTTTCCTCATTAATATATAAGTTCTGTGGAGGCTCTAATTGTCTAGAAAATTTCCTCCACTTTGAGTTTTCTGCGATATTGTGTCTCGTATTAAGTTCCTATTCCAGAAATTGTAGCGCCTCACGCGAACGCCGCTCGGTCAGAAGTTAGCATTACTGATAGTATCTTATTTTTCCAATGGAAAACCGACCTTAAAGGCGGATGTTTTTCAATTTCAAGTTATTGGCTAAAGAACTTTTCCGGTTCAAGGTAACCAGGATCATAACAGTGGTAGTTTCTTTATTGGAAATACCACCAATGTACAACCACGCTTTTCTTCCTTTGGTGCTCCTGAGAATTAGTCCATTCAAACTGTCACTTGGCGAAGAACTTACAGACGCTTGAGTTCTCACTTTACGTTTATCAAGTGTAGCAGGATCACTCTTCACAGCAGCAGCACCGCTGACGATTGTAGAGAGATATTTGGCGAGTGATCACCAGTTGCAGCATTTTTATAGTTTCGATTGGAACGAACTGAGAGTTCCGTGGACGCTACTCGTGAGTCATGATTATTGTCTCTGTAGTTGAGTTTTGAGATTTTTAATTTCGAAAGTCAGCGTGTTAATCATTTTATTAGCATGATCTATTCTGTTGCATACTTCAGTTTTAAGGATTTGAGAAATATTATCTAGATAAACTGCGCTAGGAGGCTGTGAAAATCTCAACTTTTGAATATGTCGGATAGCAAATTTTTTAAATTCAAAGCACTGCGCATTTTATTTGCCATAATTCTGACTGGATAAGCAGAACTTCACCCCCGCGGGTAACGGGAAATCAGGGTTCGTTTCCGGAGAAGGAGCCTGAGAAACGGCTACCACATCCAAGGAAGGCAGCAGGCGCGCAAATTACCCACTCCCGGCACGGGGAGGTAGTGACGAAAAATAACGATACGGGACTCATCCGAGGCCCCGTAATCGGAATGAGTCAACTCTAAATCCTTTGACGAGGATCAATTGGAGGGTAAGTCTGGTGACAGCAGCCGCGGTAATTCCAGCTCCAATTGCGTATATTAAAGTTGTTGCGGTTAAAAAGCTCGTAGTCGAATTTGTGTCTCTAGCCTCCGGTTCATCGTTCGCAGTGTCAACTGGCGTGTCGCGTGACGTCCTGCCGGCGGCCTTAGCTCATAAGGGCGGCCCAACTCAATCCTGCCGCGGTGATCTTCACTAAGTGTCGAGGTGGGCCGGCACGTTTACTTTGAACAAATTAGATTGCTTAAGGCAGGCTAAAACTTCGCCTGAATACTGCGTGCATGGAATAATGAAACAGGACCTCGGTTCTATTTTGTTGGTTTTCGGAACTCCGAGGTAATGATTAACAGGAACGGATCGGGGCATTCGTATTGAGACGTAAGTGGTGAAATTCTTGGATAGTCGCAAGACGGACAGAAGCGAAAGCATTTGCCAAAAACGTTTTCATTGATAAAGAACGAAAGTTAGAGGTTCGAAGGCGATCAGATACCGCCCTAGTTCTAACCATAAACGATACCAGCTAGCGATACAAAGCTTTTCGGTTCAGGGGGAAGTATGGTTGCAAAGCTGAAATTCAAAAGATTTGACGGAAGGGCACCACCAGGAGTGGAGCTTGCGGCTTAATTTGACTCAACACGGGAAACCTCACCAGGCCCAGACACCGAAAGGATTGACAGATTGAGATCTCTTTCTTGATTCGGTGGATGGTGGTGCATGGCCGTTTTCAGTTGGTGGAGCGATTTGTCTGGTTAATTCCGATAACGAACGAGACTCTAGCTTGCTAACTAGGTGTATTAAACACCCTAAAGGCCCGCTGACCTTCGGGTCGGTGCAGTTTTTACTGTCTGCGTACATTATATTCTTCTTAGGGGGACAGGCGGCTTCTAACCGCACCAGATTGAGCAATAACAGGTCTGTGATGCCCTTAGATGTTCTGGGCCGCACGCGCGCTACACTGAAGGAATCAGCGTGTCCTCCCTGACCGAGCGGCCCGGGTAACCCGCTGAACCTCCGTGCTAGGGATTGGGGCTTGCAATTGTTCCCCATGAACGAGGAATTCCCAGTAAGCGCGAGTCATAAGCTCGCGTTGATTATGTCCCTGCCCTTTGTACACACCGCCCGTCGCTACTACCGATTGAATGATTTAGTGAGGTCTTCGGACCGGTACGCGGTGGCGTTTCGACGTCGCCGATGTTGCTGGGAAGATGACCAAACTTGATCATTTAGAGGAAGTAAACGTCGTAACAAGGTTTCCGTAGGTGAACCTGCGGAAGGATCATTAACGTGTATTACGTATGTGCTCTTTAACCAGAGACTTACAAAAAAACACAGTTTAGGTATCCGTTCGATATCCACACTCATCGTCGACCTACGACGCAGGGAAACGTGAGGCGCTTTAGTCGTCGGCCAGACGTCGTCGGACCCAAATCGTCCGATCGACTTGGCTCAGACGATTGAAATTTGCAGCGCGAACATTGTCCGGTCGACGTTAAACCGAAGAAAGCTTCTTCGTTCGACCGTTGTCGATCTGTCCCCGTACCCTTGTCGTGAGACGTGTCTTCGACGAAAGGGAGGCGGAAAACGACTTAACGGCGAGCTAGTAGCTTCGTGGTATATCCGAATACTATGTGCATACTGTCGAGGGTATCTAAGATCGGCGTGGCAACGGACAATAGATGCCGATACGTCGATCGAGAAGAGACGAAGGCCGATCGCCGATGTATCTCTGGAGATAGTAAAGATTCTAGCCCGCGATACGCGCTCGTCGCTCTTGTACGATGATTCGATTCCGCATTGCCCCGGATACGCTGTCGTAGCATGGATAAATGTGTACGACTCGGTCCGCCGCAACAAGCGGACGAATCGCTCGTAAGCGACTGTTCGTCGATATCTCGGACGACGGCTATGTAGCGGGGACTTCCGTCGAGCTAGCGTCTTATTCGATTAATGACGGTACTTCCTTCGCTCGCCGATCGTCCGAAAAACAAACACAAAATTGCCAACGTTAACGAGGGCGTAGATCGCCGGGCCCTTACACCGGAACTGTGACGGCACATTACTATCCCATCAGGTTTGGAAAGCATAGGCACGATGTCGGACTAACGCAAAAAGTTTACCCTGAACAGTGGATCACTTGGCTCGTGGATCGATGAAGAACGCAGCTAATTGCGCGTCAACTTGGGAACTGCAGGACACATGAACATCGACATTTCGAACGCACATTGCGGTCCTCGGACCACTCCTGACTGAGGGTCGGTTTCAACCTAAATACTGCCTGGGGCTCGGTCGTTAGGCCGGGCCTTCGGGCGCGTTGGACGGTTGAACGCGCTGTCTCTATACTGCCGTCTCGTACGGTGCGTATGGAACGCGCGCCGTCTTGAATTGCGACAGCTGAATCAGTCTTGCGGTATCGCACCGGCCTTTCTCACGTCGAGACGTACGCGAACGACGTGTCAGAGAGATGAGATCTTCTCGACCGATGTCGTATCGGTAATGTACGCACGACGTAATACGAACTAGGCCGTGCCTTCGAAAGCATACAATATAAGATCATCACGCTTGGATGAGGGCGGCGGAAACGCCAACACAACGGACGGCCTCTCGACGTCGACGCTAGAACGAACGATCTCTATACGGACGATCGGTTCAGCGGTCGACGGACGCCTGTCGTTCGGGTTGGTATCCAGCTTCGCCTTCTTCGGCGCGGAAAGATCAAATCGAATATACGACCTCAGGACAGGTGAGACTACCCGCTGAATTCAAGCATATTACTAAGCGGAGGAAAAGAAACTAACTAGGATTCCCCCAGTAGCGGCGAGCGAACAGGGAAGAGCCCAGCACTTAATGCCGCGGTCATAACCGATCCCCGGGACATGTAGTGTTAAGAAGGATCCGTCATCTCGAGAGTTCGCGGTGCGTCCAAGTCCATCTTGAACGGGGCTACTGCCCATAGGGGGTTCCAGGCCCGTAGCGACCGCTGCGGCTTTCGAGAGGGGCTCTTCTGAAAGTCGGGTTGCTTGACAGTGCAGCCCTAAGTGGGTGGTAAACTCCATCTGAGGCTAAATATAACCACGACACCGATAGCGAACAAGTACCGTGAGGGAAAGTTGAAAAGAACTTTGAAGAGAGAGATCAAGAGTACGTGAAACCGTTCAGGGGTAAACCTGAGAAACCCGAAAGGTCGAACGGGGAGATTCAATCGAGAACCGAATCGTCCAGTGACGTGTTGAGGTGACGGGTGACGTTCGCGTCGCCTGCGCCCTTCGCATTACGAGCCGATTTCGGACGCCTGCACTTCTCCCCTAGTAGGACGTCGCGATCCGTTGGGTGTCGGTCTACGGTCCGCAGCGGTCTCGAGCGGTTAGTGTCGAAGCGATCGGACGTGTTTCTCAGTTGTAGTTGAAATATATTTATTATATTTTGATAGTTAATTGCGAATATTTCTGGTGGTGCGATACCTCTTTTTGTTCAGTGTAAATAGGTGAGCAGGATATTGAAAGAATTTTCAATTTTTGTTTGATAGTTTTTGATCTGTGGGAATTTTGGTTTTACTTCTTATTGAGGACGTAAGTTTTGTTTTGTACGGAAATTATCGAACGTTTGTGGTGTTTCTCGTTGTCGTACGGGCACGGGAGATATCTCGTTCGATGGTGGAAGTTTCACTGAGGGTTTTGGTGTAAAATGTGTTAAAATCGGTTAAGGGGTTGCTCAGGAAATTGAAGTTGAGTTTATAGATTAGAGTTTATTTTGGTTTGTTTTTGTCCGATATCTCGATCGCGGTGGGCTGTGTTTACCTGCGTTTTTATCGCCGCAGGGGCCCGGTCTCGTGGGATTCGAGGTCGGTTGTTCAATATACAGGGTGATTTGAAAAATCGGTCTGAAAATTTTTGGCTTTGTAAACTTGGAATTTTTTGGCTGATTTAGTGATTTATTACTTGTGAGTGGTCCCTTGATACAGTGTCAAGGGCACTTTAGTGCTGGGTTTTTAGTTATCAACTTCCTGAGACTAAGAATTAGCGTTCTGGGTAAGTTACATTGTTTCTGTGTTCTAATTGTGTTTCTAGGAGTAGTTTTAAGTTGTTTTGTGGTGTTATTGGGCTTTTTGGGAACTGCGCATGTGCGGACTGGATCGCTCATAACTTTCCATTGGGTGGTGATAGAATATTGGTTCTTACACTGTTGGGGACCAATATAGGTGTAGTTTCTTGTGTTTTATTCTGCGCATGCGCGAGGGTCGGAGAAGGGAGTTCCTAAACGGCACGAGCTAGAGTGAAATGGAAAAAAGGGCAAGACAGTCGAGTGTGAGTAGAGATGCTCTACCAAATATGAGGGAAGATAGAGCTTCTGCTGAGGAGCTGTTGAGTGTGAAACCTGGTGTGAGTGGTATGAATGAGAACTTGATGGTTGACCCCGTGGCTGCGATCCGTAGGATGCGAAAGGAGTTGTTGGCGTATGTGTTGAGTGAGGGGAGTAAGGTGTCGAAGTCTGCGTCGGAAAGAGTTTTGGGTATTGTAGCGGCATGTGAGGAGATAACGATGGATGTGGTTCGAGAAAATGAAAAAATGAGGGCTATATTGGCCGAAAAGAGTAAATGGGAGGCGAGGGTTATGAGTGGAGAATTAGGAGTGAATGTTAGAGAGTGGATATGTGTGCTACGGATAAGGTTGTTGGAAGTGGCGGAGCAGTGCATATGGCTCCAGTGAAGCCCAGAAGCTATGCGGTGGTTTTAAGTGATGCGAATGGGGTTATGGCGAAGGAAGAGCTTAAAAAGAAGATTGTGAGTGAGGTTGGTCCCACCACGGACATAAGAGTGACTGCGATTAGAAAGTGTAAAAGGGATGGTGCTATTGTGGTGGAGACAATGAGTGAGCGTGAAAAGGATGTCTTGAAGGAGTGTGTGAAACTGAAGGAACTTGGTGTGAAAGTGGAGGAACCTCGGAAGCGGGATGGTAGAGTGTTGATTTTTGATGTAGCGTCCAAGATGACTGACGGCGAGGTTATGAAAGAGTTGTATGTCAGGAACGTGAAGGAGTGTATCAGCGAGAATGAGTTCAAAAAATGTGTGCAAGTGGTGAGGAGGCATGGAAGGACGCAGGATAAGGGTAGTATGATTGTGGAAATGCCGGATAGACTGAGGAAGTATGTATTGGATGCTGGGAGGGTGTTTATAAATTGGGATGCGTGTAGAGTGAAAGAGGTAGATGTTGTGGATAGATGCTTCAAATGTCAAAGGGTTGGGCATATGAGTAAAGAGTGTAAGGAGAAGGAAGCACTGTGTGGTAAATGTGGTAAGAGTGGGCATGTTGCGCGTAACTGTAGAGAGAGTGAATGTTGTAGAGTGTGTGCTGAAAAGGGAATGGATGATAAACATGCAGTCACGAGTGAAAGGTGCCCTGAATATATGAGAGTGTTGCAGCGTGTTAGGGAGCGTCATGGATTGTGAGGTGTTACGTATGAATGTACTGCAGCTTAACTGTCAAAGGTCGGCTGCAGTAATGTATGATCTTGGTGTGAGAATGAGAAATGAGGGCGCGTTGGTTGCAATACTGCAGGAACCGTATTGCAGAGATGGAGTTGTAACAGGACTCCCGGAGAATATGAGAGTGTGGTCTGGTTCCGGAGCGGCTGCTATTGTAGTGGATGGTGAGTGTGATGTGGTTGTTGCCGTAGATCTAACGAATGACAAGGGTGTATGTGTGTGGATGAAATGGCGTGAGATCGAATGTTTTGTTGTATCTGTTTATTGTAGGTTTGGTGAGGAGCTTGGACCATATCTGGCATATATGGATGAAGTTCTGAGAATGGCAGGACATAGGCCTGTCATCTTCGGAATTGATGCGAATGTGGTTTAGTAAAGGTGATATATTGGGTGGTGATAGGAGTGCAAGAGGAATGTTGTTTGAGGAATTTTTCGGTGTGAATAATCTGACTGTATTGAATGAGCCGAGTGAGTGGTATACCTTTAGTGGTCCAATGGGTGAGAGTGACATCGATATTACGTTTGTGAATGAGGCTGCTAGTAGTTGGGAGTATAAATGGTGTGTTAAACAAAACTGGGGAGTGAGTGATCATAATGTGGTGTGGATAGAAATTAGTGTGGTTGGTGAAAGAGTGAGAGAACAAGAAAGTGTTAGCAGATGGATTACCAAGGGGGCAGATTGGGATTCTTACGGAGGTTTGGTTGAGATTCTTGCAGGTGAATTTGGGTTGGAGCGGTTTCGTGAGTTGAGTGCAGAAAATATGGTATGTAAGATTATGGACTGGATGAATGAAACGAATGAAAGAGTTCTTAAGAAGAAGAAAGTTCAGAAAAAATGTGTAAAATGGTGGAACGGAAGATTGAATGAAAGAAAGAAACAGGTTAAGAAGGCGAGGGAAAAGTTTCAGAGGGAGAGAAAGAGAGGTGGCAGTGTGGCTGAGACTAGAGAGGAATATATGGAGAAATTGAGAATATATAAATGTGAGATGAAGGAAGGAAAGACAGTGCATGGAAAAAGTTTGTATGGGAAAAAGGGAATGAGGATCCATGGGGTGATGTGTATAAGTTTTGTATGGGTAAGGGGAAAAGAAATGATGTGTGTAGTATGAAAGTGAATGGGGGTTCTACCCAAACGTGGAAAGACAGTGTGAAAGTCTTAGTGAAAGAGTTTTTTCCAAGGAAGAACAGAGAATATGTTTATGAGTATGAATGGTTGAATAGGAACATGAATGAGTTTAGTATGGAAGAAATAGATATTGCTGTGAGAAAGCTTAAGAGTGGGAAGTCACCTGGTATGGATGGGATAAGTCCAGATATGGTTAAGTGTATATGGAGAGTTATACCGGAGTACATGTGTGTCATGTTTAATGAATGTGTGAAGGAGAGAGTGTTCCCAAATCAGTGGAAGGTTGCGGATGTTGTGATCTTGCTAAAATCGCGGGATAGGATTCGATCGGATCCTAGCTCATATCGACCGATCTGTCTCCTTCCTACGATGAGCAAGGTATTGGAGCGATTGATGGTGAACCGGTTAGAGGAGAAGCTGCATGGTATGAATGAAGGACAGTATGGATTTAGGAAAGGTAGATCTACGGAGGATGCATGGAATAGAGTCCTGGATGTTGTGAGAGAGTCCTGAGAAGTATGTGTTAGGGGTGTTTGCTGATTTCAAAGGTGCGTTTGATTATTTAGGATGGATGGAAATGTTGAGAGAATTATCTGTGGTTGAATGTGATGAAATGGCTTTGTGGACTAGGTATTTTACGGACAGGTGTGCATGTGTTAGAGGCTCAAATGAGAATGTATGGTATGGAGTTGAGAGAGGATGTCCACAGGGTTCCATATCAGGTCCTGTGCTATGGAACTTGTGTATGAATGTGCTGTTGAACAGATTGAGTGAACATGGATGTGAGTTTGTGGCTTATGCGGATGATTTGTTGTTGCTGATAAGGGGAGATAGCCGACTTGCTCTGGAGGCAGAGGGGACAGCTTGTATGGATATTGTGTGTGAATGGGCGGTGCAGATGGGGGTTGGAGTATCTGAGAAGAAGACTGTATGTATGCTGTTGAAGGAAGCTTGTCTAGTACAAGACAACCTAATGTGAGAGCGAATGGGAGAATGTTGAGATATGTCAAGTATGTAAAATACCTAGGTGTTATTGTTTAAGAGAGAATGAGATTTAAACAACATTTTGTTGAGATGCGTGGTAAGATTGTCAGTGTGATGGGTTGTCTGAGTAGGGTGCTGAAGAAAGAATGGGGATTAGGGAGAAAGGTGATGAAGAGGATATATGTGGGTATGATTGAGGCTTGTGTAATGTATTGTGCTAGTGTATGGTATGAAAGTATGAGGTTCCAGTATGCGAGAAGAATGATTAATGGGTGTCAACGGGTGTCACTGTATGGGTGTTTGAGAGTTTGTAGGACTGTTTCTACGGAGGCGATGCAGGTCCTCATGGGGGTCTGCCCATGGGACCTGTTAGCGGTGGAGAAGGCGGTTTCCTACAAATTGCGTGTGAATCTGGGTATGAATGATGTTGACAGAATCAATGCAGAGGATGTGAGAATGGGCAGAAAAGAATGTATGAGGAGGCTGAGAGGTCAACTAAGTGAGGAGTGGCAAGTGAGGTGGAATGATAGTGCAAAGGGGAGAGTCACCCACAGGTTTATACCTAGGGTGGCTTTTGCCAGTGAAAATGAGTGGTTTGACCTGCCCCTGCACGCGGGCTACCTCGTGACGGGGCACGGTAGTATGAATGCGTATCTGTATGTCCGTGGTTTGAGCGAAAGAGATGTATGTTTGTGTGGTGGTGTAGAGGATTGGGAACATGTGTTGTTTGAGTGTGTGGAATACATGAATATTAGGAATAGAATTTTCGGTGAGAATGGGTTGTTGAGAGTGAATGACTTGTCGTATTTAATAAATAGTGAGAATATGTACGGGAGATTGTGTGAGTATGCGAGTGCTGTGTTTGTTAGGAGAAAGGAATTAATGGAGTGAATGTCTGTTGCAGCCAACGGAGGTGTGTGAATGCTCGAGCGATACGCAGGGCAGTTACCGCTGGTTGAATGTCCAAACGGTGGAGGTTCTCGCCACAATGGGTTTTTGGGTGATTTCCCCTTGTGTCGGGAGCGCCCACCTACTATTGGCCTATTCCAGTAGGAGCTGTTGTGGAATAGCACCCACACGTACCTGAGCTGGTTGACCAAGGCCTGGATTCACAAGGTCCACTCTGGAAGGGAATGCGTTCCCGAAGCATGTCCAAGCAGTGACGCTATGACTGGTACCACGGGAGGGGTGGAGAGCCCTCGGTTGACCTTGTGTCAGCCGACCACCCCAATTGAGGTTGGACTCGTGGGGGTATAGTGGTTATAGCCCGCTTGCTGGGTTAGAGTGTAAAAACCCGACGTGTGAGTTGCGTGATCAACTCGGGTACCAACCCGCTAGTTGGTAGAGGTTTGGATAGTGCCTCCCTTCGACCAGTGAGGTGATTCGAGCTTGTGACTCGATCTGTTACTGGGAGAAGAGGATTGCGACGGTTATAACGGCAGTTCCTACGCGACGGTTGGGCGTATTTCAACCCCTCGCCCATGGGGGCCGTGTCAATAAGCTCTTCGGTGCAGGTGTGGCACGTTAAACTCTGGTCATCTTCTTCTTCCGCAGTGTAGCCCGTGAGCGCGGTTCGCCGTCGCTCTCGGTTACGCGGTTATCCGACCGGCTCGCTCGACAGCTCACAGAAGGCGGGAGGCCGCGACTTCAATTCGCGTCTGGCCCGCGGCAAGCTCGTTCGCCGCGTCGGCGATCGGACCTAGTGCCGATCTCGGCCGGTGGCGGCTGTTCGCCGCGGAGTTCTCGGACAGACCTCTTCAAAACGCCGATCGGCGAAGCTAAAGCTTTGGGTGATTTCAGGACCCGTCTTGAAACACGAACCCTCAGGGGTCAATCACTACAAGGTGTTTGATACGGGGATCGCCCAACCCAAGGTGCCCGAGGACCTGGTGGCTCTAGAGTCATCTTGTACATATCGTAAGGGAGTAAGGTCATGTCTCTGCACCCCCGAGGGGCTTGGCTTCATCGCCCGGCCTATGAGGAGTAAACCTCTATAATAAATCTCCTCCTCAAGGTATGGTGAATGCTGATGGGGTGCTCGGGATACTGCTCAAGTATTCAGAGTTGGCTGCAGGGTGACGCAGTCTTAAGCTCACCTCACCACGGGTACCGGGTGCCTCCCGTGGAACACTTAACCTTCCCCTCAGTACGGGCGCACTGCTGGGGGGCGACCGTTTTTTTTCGTCCCAACTCGTGGGATAAGTATGGAAAGTATTGAAATTAAAAATAAAAATGAAGAATTGGCAAGGGCTAGGCGATCTAAATTGGTGAGTGTGTTTGAGGATAAGAAGGTTGAAAAAGCGACAAGTGAGAGTGATTGTGAGTCGGAAAGTGCGAGGAGTGAGAAGGAATGTAGTAGTGTGATTGATGAAATGAAGGGAATATCTGACAAAATGAGAGAGTGCGTGTTGCGTGAGCAGAGTAAGGTCAGTAAGATTGTATGTAACAGTATTCTGACCTTATCTGGTATGTATGAAGGGTTGATTGTACGACTGGTAAATGAAGTTGAGAGGATGAAAGGTGTGTTAACAGAAAAAGAGAAGTGGGAGGAAAGGATCGAAAGAGGCGTGGGTAATGAACTAGTGGAGCGGGAAAGGAGTTATGCAGTTGTGGTTAGGGATAATAGTGGTAAATGTAAGAGCGAGGATGTGAAAAAGAAGGTGGTGAATGAAGTTGGCCCGGAACTCCGGAATGTCCAGGTCACAGCAGTGAAAAAATGCCGTCAGGAGGGCGGAATTGTGATTGAAACGAAGAGTGAGAAAGAATTGAAACTGTTGAAAGAATGCGTGAAAATAAGGGAACTGGGAATGAGTGTGGAGGAACCCAAGAAATTGGGTTCCAGAGTAATTGTATTTGACGTGCCATCGTCAATAACGGAAGAGGAGTTCTTAAAGGAAATTTTTAGGAAGAATGCGAGAGTTATGATTAATGAGAAGAACTATAGAGAAAGCGTGCGTGTGATCAGAAGAGGTGGTAGAAGAGAGGAGAAGGGAAGCCTTCTCTTGGAGGTGCCAGACTTACTGAAGTCTGCGCTTCTAAGGGAGGGCAGAGTGTTTGTTAGCTGGCAGGCCTATAGGGTGAAAGAAGCGGATAATGTAGAGAGGTGTTTCAGGTGCCTAGATGTTGGGCACCTGCTGAGAGAATGTAAGGCAAAGGAGCGTGCGTGTAGAAGGTGTGGAGAGTTTGGGCATGTGGTGAGGGAATGTAAGAATGGACATAGATGTAGAGTATGCAAGGAAAAAGGGAACGACGATGGGCACTCTATAATTAGTACAGAGTGCCCGGAGTATAAAAGAGCTAGTGTGAAAATGAAAGTGAGATTTGGAATGGGAAGATGATTGATAGAGTAAATGTGAGTAGTGGGCGCATGCGAGTGCTGCAATTGAACTGTCAGCGCTCGTATTCTGTTATGTGTGATGTGGGAGGTAAAATGTTAAGTGAGAATGTGAGTGTCGCCCTTCTGCAGGAACCGTATGTCAAGAACGGAGTGGTGTGTGGGTTGCCAAGTTGTACGAGAGTGTTTACGGATATAGTCGGGGGGGCGGCCATTGTAGTTGCTGACGGTAACTGCGATGTTACCCCGGTGAGTGCATTGGTGGACGGGTTTGGAGTATGTGTTTGTATGAGGAGTGCAGGTATTGAATGTTTTCTAGTGGCGGTATACTGTCGGTATGGATGTGCTTTGGAGCCATATCTGGAGTACCTAGAGAGAGTGAGTCGTGTGATTGATGTAAGGCCTGGGGTTATAGGTTTGGATGCTAACGCAGTGTCTCCCTTATGGTAAAGTAAGGGAGACCTCCAGTATGGTGAGAGTGTTGAGAGAGGTGTGCTTTTTGAGGAGTTCTTGAATAGAAGTAGTTTAGTTGTTGTGAATGAGCCGAGTGAGTGGTTCACCTTCAGTGGACCGAATGGTGAGTCGGACATAGATCTGACTCTAGCAAATGAAAGAGCTAGTAAGTTAGTACATGATTGGAGGATTGAGCCAGGATGGTGTGTGAGTGACCACAATGCTGTTGTGTTTGAGGTAATGAGTGTGAGAGAAAATGAACCCCCACAATCTAACCCGCGGTGGAACATCCGTGGTGTGGATTGGGAGGAGTATGGAAGAATGATTGAAATGGAAGCTGAAGGGTATGGTATGGAAGCGTTTGGAAAACTAAGAGTAAATGAGAATGTTGCAAAAATGTATGAGTGGATTGAGTGTGTCAATACTGTTATGCTGAAGAGAGTGAATGTATGTAGGATAAGGGTAGCATGGTGGACGGAACAATTGGGTAGAATGAAAAAGGAAAGGCGAGAATTAAATGGCAGAGAGCAAGGC
Source organism: Cryptolaemus montrouzieri (assembly GCA_013387265.2). NCBI lineage: Eukaryota > Metazoa > Arthropoda > Insecta > Coleoptera > Coccinellidae > Cryptolaemus > Cryptolaemus montrouzieri. The sequence continues at coordinate 35,398,543 of JABFTP020000186.1, read as the reverse complement.
GTATGGGAGTAAATGAGTTTATGATAAGAAATCTGTACCTTCGGCTAGAGCGTGCTTATAAAGTAGAGATGAAAGTAACGAAAGAGAGTAAATGGAGAGAATTTGTGAGTGTGGAAGGGAACCGTAACCACTAGGGTGAAGTGTATAAGATATGTATGGGCAAAAAGAAAAGAGATGGTGTTTGTGGTATACGAGTGGATGATAGTGTAACTGTAACATGGGAAGAGAGTATGAATGTGCTGATGGATGGGTTCTTCCCTAAGAGCCAAGGAGAAACAGTTTTGCGGAATGAATGGAGAAGTATGGAGATGAGATTGTTTAGTATGGATAAAGCGAACGCTGCCTTTCGGCAGCTTAAGAATGGTAAGGCTCCTAGTGTGGATGGGGTACACCCGGAGATGGCCAAGGCAGTATGGAGAAGTGAGCCTGAGTACGTAATGTCGGTGTATAATGGGTGTGTATAAGTTATTACTCGCAAGAGTTATCTAGAACGCTCTGCGCGTCAAGCAGTTCCTATTGCGGAACCCGGCAGCGGAACCGTCATTAAATCGGGCCCTCGCAAGAGAGTTCGTCGGGGCAACCCAAAAGGACCCGGAGACGCCGTCGAGAGATCTGGGAAGAGTTTTCTTTTCTGCATGAGCGAGTTCCTTGGAATCCTCTAGCAGCGAGATATGGTTTGGAACGCGAAGAGCACCGCAGTTGCGGCGGTGTCCGGATCTTCTACTCGGACCTTGAAAATCCGGGAGAGGGCCACGTGTAGGCGTCGCGCTGGCTCGTACCCATATCCGCAGCTGGTCTCCAAGGTGAAGAGCCTCTAGTCCATAGAATAATGTAGGTAAGGGAAGTCGGTAAATTGGATCCGTAACTTCGGGATAAGGATTGGCTTTGAGGATTGAGGCGTGTCGGGCTTGGCAGGGAAGTGGGTCGCGGCTAACGTACCGGGCCTGGGAGAGGTGATTTGTTACGCTTCGGCGTTTCGTCAAAACCGAGATCGGTCCCGTATCTTGGCCTCCCGCGGAACCGTCAAGCTGCGAGACCCCGAAATGCCTGCGAGGGTGATCTGGGTAATCTCTTCGGCCGCCATTTAACGGTCAGCTCAGAACTGGCATGGACCAGGGGAATCCGACTGTCTAATTAAAACAAAGCATTGCGATGGCCCCTGCGGGTGTTGACGCAATGTGATTTCTGCCCATTGCTCTGAATGTCAACGTGAAGAAATTCAAGCAAGGTCGGGTAAACGGCGGGGGTAACTATGACTCTCTTGAAAATCAGTGGAGATGATGACAGGGTCCGGGGAAACCCACCCGAGAGTCGGGCAACGCGCGGTTCCAGCCGCGCGGCTAAGAGTCATCAGGGAAACTGCCGTGGGCCCAGCCAGCCCTCGGGTGACACTTGGGGCTCCTAACTCAAATAACAGAGCCTAGGCCGAGGAGGTACACGTTCCCGTGCTTCCTCGAAACCAAAAGGGGAACATAGCTGTCGAACCGGCTGTGGACACGGACACACCGCCAGAAGAAGTGTATGGTGAATTTATTGGCGGTACCTTCCTCATAGGGGTTCCCTTCATTGCCTCGTCCTGCAGTGTATGTCTCAACACTGGTCGACGGAACTTCCTAGCACTCAGCCTAAATGAAGCGATTAAGCATGCCAAGGAGAGACACTAGACAGGTTTTCCTACCTTCAAGTCCACGGGCTGCCAGAAGGAATATGTCTCTAAGCATGCGGCTGTGTGCCATGTGCCCAAGTGCACTGGGCCTGTAGCACTCGCACCTAATGCGGTGAGGTGCGACATTTGCGGCACGTACTACAAAAACAAGATACAAAAACAAGATACAAAAACATGAAAGAACTGCTCACCCAGTCAGAAGTCAGAAATGAAGCAAGAGCAAGACCTTCAGGTGGCGCCAGGAAGCGCCGTCTACGTCAGGGGGGCTTCAAGGCGAAGTCAACCTGATGTTGGAACTGGAGAGGAGGTTCCAAGGCGTCCGGTTTGTTGCAAAGAAGATGGAAGGTTGCTTGGATAGGACAGCCAAGCAATTAAGGGATAAGAGGGCTCTCCCTTCGTACAAAGCCCTGCGGGGGGAATACTTGCAACGTATTTCCTCGCAGGAAGAACCTTCCAATGACCCTGCAGAGAGCAGCGGTGACGAGGAAGTCGCCGTACAAGAAGAGGTTGTGCCCCAGCCGGCCTTTCCTGAGGCGGATGGAGACGAAACGCAACCTGCACCACAAGCTACCGAGCCAGAGATCCCGGTAGTGGTGCCAACGATAGTGGTTTCTCCATCACTAGACCCATCGTCTCCACAGGAAACCAGGTGGAGACAGGGGATAGCGGACAAAGCTCTTGCACATAAGTTGCCCAAGAAAGCCATCCCCGATGAGTCCGCAGAAGCTATCCGCCTTCTGCGGGGCGCCTTTCAGTTTGCCTCTGAGCTTAATTATGACGTACCCCAAGCTCACATCGACGACATCTACAAAGAGGTAACCTCACACTTCGTGTCCAGTGATTGTGAGGATGGAAGGAAGCGTCGCTCATCCAGGGTACGGGGCAAAGGTAGATCACGCCGGCGATACCTATATGCACGCACCCAGGATCTCTAAAAGAAAAACCCAGGTGAGGTGGCCAAATACGTTCGCAACAATGTGGACTGGCTGAAGGGGTATTCCCAGCCGAATAGTGCGAACGTCGAGGAGCTGTACACACAACTATGGGGTACTCAGCCGAAGGTACAGCTTCCCGAAATGGGTCAAGCGGAGTGTATTATAACTTTTGAAGACGCGCTCCCTCCCTTTACTCTAAGGGAAATAGGCAAAAGGGTGGCCCATATGAAAAAGTCCACAGCAACCGGCTCCGATGGTATTCGACGTTCCAACGTAAACCATTGGGCCAAAAAAGAGGTTCTCCATCTCCTTTATAACTTCCTGTTGCTATGTGGTAAGCAACCAACGGAATGGAGAATGAACCGCACCATTTTGCTCCCCAAGGAAGGGAAGGACGGTAGTAGGGTCGCCTAATCACAATCTCTTCCATTTCAAGCAGAATATACTGGGGATGCATAGACCAGAAATTCAGGTCGGTGGTAGGGTTCACACTGCGGCAAAAAGGGTTCGTATGAGAGCAGGGGTGCTTCATCAACATCCACTTCCTAACGGAAGTGCGGCGGCACTCCGAGGCCATTTCAAGAAATCTCGTCGTAACGATACTGGAAATCATTAAGGCTTTCTACACCGTCCCACACGCAGCCGTGGGACCATCGTTACTTCTATCAACAGTTGTACGTCTGGTGGAAGACAGCTATAAGGATGTAAAGGCAAAAATATCCTATGCGGGGTAAACAATCAATATGACACTCCAGCGAGGAGTCAAGCACGGTGACCCCCTTAGCCCATTTATTTTCAATGCAGTCGTAGGACTCTTACTGCATAAGCTGGAGAGGGCGACACTCAGATATCATCGCTGGCCTTCGCTGATGACCTCGTGTTGTTAAGCGACAATGTACAACAGGCAGCAGATCAGCTACAAGTAGTGGAAGAGTACGTATCTGGGCTAGGTATGAAACTATCTGCGAGCAAATGCGCAACCTCCTACATTAAACCTACTAAAGAATCCTGGTCTGTAGCTGATCCCGGGTTGACAATGAACAATGGAGAGCGGATCCCGCACTGCGGTGCGGGTGGCCGTTTTACTTGACTTGGTGTGGAAATATCTCCTTGGGCCGGAATGAAATATGAGAGCATAAGGGCCAACCTTGCATCAACGCTAGCAAGAGTCAAACGACTAGATTGAAACTACACCAAAAGGTAGAGTTAATCTCCACTTACCTAATCCCGCACTACCTGTACCAATTGGGGATGGCAGTCCCCCCAATAACCACAATCAGGCAACTAGACCAGGACGTACGGGTTTTGATCAGAGACATACTCCACTTGTCACATTCTACCACTCACTGTCTACTCAACTGTGGCAAGCGAGACGGGGGATTAGGTTTCCCACGACTAGAGACCCTTGTCGTGGGCGCCACTTTGGGGGCGGGATCAAAATTTGTCAATAGCACCGATCCTGCTATCCAATATCTAGCAGTCAGTGAGGGTTTAGTGGACCATCTCACTAAACTCGCCAGAGGTGCACGACTACGATGGACAGTGTCCGCGGCGGATTTGACAGCATACAAACGCCGGGCCAAGAAGCAAGAGCATATGATGTGGGCCAGCTTAGGTTCGCAAGGCAAGTCGGTCGCATCCCAAACCGACGACAAAATTGCCAACGCATGGCTTCACAGTCCTTCACTCCTGAAGCCATGCAGATACATGAAAGCTCTCAGAATGCGAGCCAACACATGTCCAACAAGAGTGGCGTTAAACAGAGCTGTGCTTCAACCGAACCTCAATTGTCGTCGTTGCAATTACCGGCTTGAGACACTGGGGCATAGTCTGGGCAAATGTGTTTGCACCAAGGCAAAGAGGATTCGAAGGCAGGATGAGATTAGCGACCTCATCATGGACAAACTAAGCAAGCAGGGATCGCAGGTAGCAATAGTGAACGAGCATAAGATCAGGTATCCACTAGCGGGAAATCTCAAACCCGACCTAATAGTAAAGTACCGGGAAGGGGTCATAGTGGTCGGCGTTACCGTCCGCCATGAAGACGGAGACTCTCTCGCTAGGGGACGACAAGACAAGTTAAACAAATATAGCCGATTGCTACCTGCCCTCAAGCGAAGGATAGGAGTGACCGCTGGAGAAGTCCCACCCATAGTGGTAGGAACGAGGGAGGCATTGTCCAAGGAGACGGTCCGATCTCTAGCAAAGCTAGGCATCAAAGATAAACCGATTTTGCAGACCATATCGTTGATTGCTTTGCGTAGCTCCATCGAACTTTACTACGAGTTCATGGACTACGATGCCCCCCTCCGTCGCCAAGCAAATGAGCGACACTTACCTTGGCCTTAAAGCCTCGGTCAACAGCAGTTGGAAATGTCCAATCTGTATATGCAATAGTCCTGTATACATATACTTAGTGTTATTTATTTATTTATTTATTATTCTGTGTCTGTCCCATATACACACTTGTATGTCAACAATACTGCCCCTATTGGTCGTATTGTTTTTTATCTATACATTAATGTGGGAGTTACCATGGCTATTGTATCACCCGTGGCGTGTTGGTGGTTGGACATTTCACCTGCGAGTCATGCTCACGAGAGTGGATCCGTGAGGCATGGCGGCGAGCCGGCTGATCGAAAGAGCAGTCGGGCAGCAACATCTGCGTGGTTTTCCCTAGTAACGCGGCCGTAATTCTACGGAAGTCCTCGCCGCCAAGCCACGCTCGAATGGTGAAGATATCGTCCTAACCTAACCTAACCCATTTTGAATTTTTCGTTTCAGAATTCCCGTTTTTGCCATGCACGGCGTTTCTTTTGAGGGCCGAACTTCGACTTCCCCTGAAAGCGATGGAAGAGTGACAAATAAATAATTTGTATATTTTTCATCTCGATTGCATGCTCGAAATGTTATTTTCTAATGAAGCAGTCGTGAAGAATAAATAAAAAAATATATAATTATAAAATTATAATAATCCCTCGAAAAAATCTTGCTTGAAAAATTTTATAAAACCAAACATGCGGCGCAAACGAAAGTATTCTCATGCGTAAGTACAGAACTCTTATCTGTTCTAAGCTAGATTGAAGAAGTTTTGTCTATACGTCAGTTGATAAATCCATATTGAAATCTCGCTATCTGATCCACAATACCGCTTTGAGAATTAGCTTCAGAGCCTTGAGATCCAGTCAAGTCGATAGCATCCTCTACGAGGCCAACGAAATTTCACTTAGCCTAAGAAGACTTACAGCTACTCCTCAATTATATAGCCAAAGCACATGCCATCCCTCATAAACCAGCCGGATCGATAGTATCCCCTGCGAAGCCAACGAAATTTCACTTTGCGTAAAAGGACAACAGCTACTCCACAATTATGTAGCCAGAGCATACGCCAGCCCTCGTAAACCAACACTTTCTCTCCTCATTCTTCAGAAAAAGAATTCAACCCCTTGAAAAAACAATTAACTTCTGTATGAAACGCTATCTCTTTCCATTTCAACCATAGAACTATAGAAGACAACCCCCAATTCTATCTCCAGAAAACCATCTTGGGAGAGAATACTTCCATCGTTCTGTACATTCCTCGCAACTACACCTAAGAAAGAAACATCACATCAAGTTCTAAGATGATCTTTCTCAGAAGTCTTTAGTAAAAACCCTCATGACATAATACTATATACAGACGCATCAGAATCAGAACATGGCGTAGGATGCTCGATCCCAACAGACAAACGAACAAACGGAATCAAAATCCATCTTCTTTCTTCTCAGGCGTGGTGACAGGTGAACTTTTCAGTATCCTACAAGCTCTTAAATCCACAAACAACAAAGATCGAAACATTGCTATATGCACGAATTCATCAGCAGCCATCCACTATATTCAAAATCTTCTCTACCAACACCCACAAGTGCAAGCCATCTACGATAGATACGTCAAACATATCACAGGGCTGCTCTCGTCTGGGTTCCGTCTCTTGTAAAAATCAAAGGCAATGAAACTGCAGATAGAATTGTGGAGAAAATGTCAACATCTCAATTCACTAAACCCATCACATACAAATTAGTAAAGAACTACAGCGTTATTTCAACAGAGTAACCCATTACTCTTGAGAAACCGGTGGAAATGATCTAACCCGAAACTGAAAGAAAATGAAACCTCCAAAAAGCCCACAGACCTCCCTCTCCTAACCAGAAAAGAGCAAGTCGTATTGAGATGGCTCCGATTTGGATACACAGGGCTCACTTACAATTTTCTCATGGCCGAAGCTCAACTAACTCACGAAAAGTGCAGCAACGCAGTTCCAATAGTGAAACGCACACTAACAGATTGTCCTGGCTATCTCAGTAAAGCAGGATGAGTGAGATAACACGAAATCTGCAGGAGATCTTGAAACAACCCGATCAAATCAACAAGGTCATCAAGCACTCGCAAAATAATGATCATTTTCACATCATTTAAATAATCCCCCATCATTGTATTGATCTATTTTGTGTTTCTAATCTGAAGCAACGAAATCTAAATATATTATTGTAACTGTGTCAATGAGCTCGCTAGTCGAGACACGTTGATTTCAATGAAAGAAAAAAGACTAAATTCACTTCTTAGAACTAGAAATAATTTATTTTCAGCTTGAAAATGACAGATTTTTTGTTATAGGAAGAATCTATGTAAAACAGTAAAAACTTGATAGTTAAAACCCTTTTTCAAAATGTTTTACAATACATTCTACCTTTTGATCGTCCGTTGAATGTTACCATGAATTTAATTCTGAGCATCGATACAGTATTGATTGTCTTATCAACTAGATTCAGCTATTGAAGTTTCTCCTTCAAAGTAGTTGGGAAAGGAAATATGTTCTCAGCCCTTTGAAAAAAATTATTGTGAGGGAGTAAAATCCTTTAATATGACACACAAACAGCTCATATCAACGGAATGTCGATGCATATTTTTACCCTTAACTTACCAACCAACGAAATTATTACATGAAAAACTATAGGTCACTGTTGAAACATATCCACTTACATCTCCAATATTCATTTGAGATGTAAAACATAATTGAACCTATCACAACACCTTTCCGTATCAGTATAATAGATGCACTTCTCACGCTAGACCGTTCTATTCAACATAAACGTGGATATTTGATAGATGTAATTATTTAGACTTGGATACATGATGGTGAATCTTTTCCTCATGCTCAATTGTCTCATTTAGGAATACAATGCCCTAAGAGATTCGAAATAATTCTAATGATGATTGTCAATCATCTTCACCCAGTTTATACCTATTTGATTATAAGTCGTTAGGAAAAAACAAGAGTACACGATTTATGTGGAACAGTGAACACTTAATTTCTTAAAGAAATGATGCATAACAGGTATTGGCAAAGTAATGACGGCCAATATTTTTACTGTTGATTGAAGGGGTTCCTTCATGAAAAACCACAATTCAATGGATAATTTCACGATTAAAGCATATCTAATAGTTTCCAGGAAAATCTTTCACAGGAATCCTATGTGTAGGTTAGCAGAAACTGTGAATTTCTTGGGTAGATTACTATTTGACGTAGACTAGATTACTGTATTGATGCTACAATTTCAACTGCGAACCATAGGAATGTGATATTTCTTAATTCGTCTAGTTCAGAAAATTATAGCCTTCAATATGAGATTCGAAATAATTTCAGCTAAAATAGCCTCATAATTAGACTCACTGAAATAAGCGAACTTCAAATGGAACCAAACTCAGTGAATAATTTCACTGTTGAATCTTACACAATAATTCCCCTTCAAAATTCAACTCAGATGTAATGAATATTTTGGACTCTCAACCCTACTATCTATTAAATATTACCATAAATTTAATTCTGAGTACAAATACAGAAATAATGATAGCTTTATCAACTAGATTCAGCTATAGAAGTAGCTCCTTCAAAGTTGTTAGGAAGGAAAATATGTTTCCAGCTCCTAGCAAAAATTTTAATAGAACAGTGAAATCTCTTGCTTTGATGACACACTAATAGCTGAAGGCTATTTAAGGTCGATGAGTGTACTTACTGTGAACTCACTAACCAAAGTAATAACTACATCAGATACCATGAGTCAGCGAGTAATTTCACTGTTGAGAAATAACCAATACATTTATACTCATTTCAGTAGCAAAGCACAGTTGAACCCAGCAGAAAACCATGAAGAGAATATGCTATCTGACATAAACGTGGACAGTTGATGGAGGTAAGTATTTAAACAATATGGTGAAAGTTTTTCTCACTCTTAATTGTTTATTTAAGAATGAAACGCCCTCAGAGGTTTGAAATAATTTATCAAAGATTGCGTAATTAATTTGACTATTTAACTAAATGACCTTCAAGGGAAATCAAACTCAGCGAATTATTTCACAGTTGAATCTTCTCCAATAATTTACCATCAAAATTTCTGATGCAAGGCACAGTTTGAAGATAGAAAAATTCTTGTTGCACCCAATTACTATTTGGCATCAACGATATTAAATTAGAATGAGTATTATCACACAGTTTCTGCTATTCAACATTCACGTGAATACTGGATTTCGATCATTATTCTGATTTCAATATATCATAACGAGATTTTAACAAATCTTCAATCGACCTTTGAAAAATTTTATGAACTTCATTCTGAGCATCCATTTGATTTTGATAAAGATTACCTTATCAACTTGACTGGGCTATTAAATATTTTCCTTCAAAGTTGTTAAGAAGGAAATATTATTCCTGCTCTAAGAAAAACTAATATAGTTCAATAAAAACTTCATTATCATAACTCTTTCATTAAAATAGTTCTTGGCATTGTTTGCAAACATTTCAAGCCTTCATTCACAAACTAGAAAGATTACTACATGAGAAATCATAATTCTGTGGACTGTTTCATTATGGAAGAATTTTCTATAATTCCCCATTGATATTAATCTGTAAGAAAACCTCGTATACCCACTTCACTATTTTATGTTAGCAACTGTAATGTTAGATTTGACCTGGAGGTGAATATTTTGATACGTGAGAGTAAGATTTTTGCCTCAACGTTATTCAATTATTGCAGAACACAATGAACTTTTTTCTGAGATTAGAAATAATTCTGACAAAGATTGATGAATCAACTACACTCTGCAAATTCATAGTTTCGCACAAGTTGGTGAGAAATACAAAATATTTCGAATTCAAAATAAGTATAGACATATTAGAGGTTTCAGAAAGGATAAATATGGACCAGTAAAAGTTCATTCTCAAGAATCTTCATTTAACTATCCAGTAATAAAAGCATAGATATGTCGTTGAACATCTTCTTCTTTTAATTATTAACTTAAGAAATTCTATTATGAGAAACCATAACTCACGATTGGCTCATATTGAATAATTTTCCATTTCAATTCATTATAAGTCTAGCCTGATTTCTAAATTAGTATTTCAATCAATAAGAAAATCTTGTCCCACGCAATTTGTATTCCATACTAGTATCAATCAATATGATGATAACGAGAATTCTCCTCAAACTTAATTAATCATTAGAAATAATTTTTGCAGAATTGCATATTGAACTACACTGAGCTATTGTCCCATTTCTTCAGAAATCGTTCGCAAAGTATAAGTAAACAAAGATTTCAAGTCTCAGATGTATTATGAATTGAATAGAAATAATTTATCATCACATGATCGAGTAAAAAAAACATTGTGAATAATCTAACCGTTGACTTATGAACAAAAGAATTTTTTTTTGAGTGATTTGAAGCCTACCCATTGCTTTCCAATTTATAGTCTAGTCTAAGTATGCTTTGAATCTACAAGAAAATATTATTTCAAACAATTATTATTTTTTTAAATTGATTTCAGTTTAAAATGTGACTTCATTACGAAGAAACTGTGATATTCCACAATAACTTGAATATTCGATGGAGGCAATTTTTCGGACAGAAATATGAGTAGTAAGATAGGGCTTCAACCTGAATTATACTTCGTAAAGTACAGTGACCTTCACTCTGAAGTCCTAGATCCTTTTGATGTATAAGATACCTCTGTACATTTTCAATGTAAGAATTGTAGATTTCGCTTAAATGGAACTCTATTGTAGTCAGCTATTGTATTTCCTTAGTATTTCTAGAAGAGTATAGGTTATATCCATCGAAAAGATATCGATATTCCAAAGTCTAAAAAAAGGGCTCTGTATATAATTGAAAACTTCATTTTTAAATTTCTCTCTTTAATGAAGCAGTAACAAAACATGGTAAAGAAATTTCTGTAATAATTTAAATCGTAGACCATTCAATCAAAGATTTCGGTTTCCACACTTACGTTATTTTCAAGAGTCTAAAGCTAACAGCTGTGAAAATTAACGTGGTGACTATACATATTTTCAATGTCCATCAGTTGACTTCTGAGGGTGCTCAATTTGAGAAGGTTCTTGAATTCAGTTTTCAAAGATAATTGCTGATGTTATTAGAGAGGTGGCAAATGTTAGTTGGCGTAACTCCTGGTTGCGCAAGCTAACATTCTGGTTCTGGTTTTTCTATAATAAAATATAGTGAATCAAATTGTTTTTGTTCTTTTCATTTGATACTACTGTTTATGTGGGACATTGGAATATTTTTATTCAATGAAACTTTCTCAGTGATATAGATTGATCAGTTATGGATAGGGGAATGGAAAAGCCTCTATGAATTATTGAAATATTCATGGGTGATTTATGTGTAATGTAGGTGAAAGAATCCATTGGAATTGTCAAGAATCTTGGTAATGTCAAGGAAATAATAAATTATTGCATTCAATTTCAGCAGTAAAAATAGACTATTATGCATTTCATTTCAAAAATGTAAAAATGATCTATTTGTCTGTTTGAGCAGAGAAAACCCATAAACACAAAAGATAATCATCGTATCTGTACCAAAAAAATATATGTTTTTTGCTTACTCTAGATTTTTCGAGATTGTTCATGGAAATATCTGCTAATGATAACACGCTGGCTAGGGATCCCAAGAGGTGTCCTTAGTATTATTTGGGAATTTTGATTGAAATTGGCAATGATTTTGTGACAAACAGATCTAAAAGATTTCAAAATATATCTTTGTGTGGTGAAATATTATTCAGAATAAAGATTTTTTATTAGAGACATATTAGAGACAAACATTCATCTGTTGGAACTTTGGACATATATTTTTTATATCAGAAGAGATAAATTTTAAATAAAAATTGTTATGGGTTGGAAGTTTATCTAGCAGGTCTACAGAATTCAAAATGGTATATTGCGGAAAAAACAAGAAGTGTTCCATGAATTTGTGACCCAAAATCTTGATGATTTACCTTCAAGTGTATTTATGTAGGATACAACTGGCCTGGCGGTGTTTTCCTCTCTGTGTAGTTTAATAGAACCATATATTCTTGGAGCTTGATGATTCATTGGAATAAGTTTCTTCTTTTTTCATTCTGAATGTGCTAAATATTTCGATTGTTAAAACTCCTGTTTTCTTCAATACAGTGTTTTGGGTTTTCTGTTATATCCAGAGTATCGATGATGTCTTGCATTTCCTTTTGGTATTTTTTTTTGTCGATGCTAATAACAGCAACAATCATCTTTCCAAATTCAATTCAATGACCTCCTTCTCCAGAAATGTGATAACGCAATGGCAATAAATCTGTTGGAAAGTTCACGCGGAAATCAACAAACTTTGTGAAGACTCAAAATTCATCAATCTCAATAGTCAAGTAGAATTGAATTACTTCCCTCTGCTCAACATTTAGAATATATATAATTGGCATATTTTTTGTCTCAACGGTTAGCACTTGAAAATGACGTAACTGTCGAAACCGGTCGTGAGTATCAAAAATAAACATTGTGGAAATCAAACAAAAATGTTCCGATTCATATATATTACGGAGCAGTACTTCTTCTTTAGATTTTGAATTAATCCTTTTATTATGACCAATCAATTTCCATATTCACAATAATTGGAAAATTATATGGCTTTCAGATTTTCATGTAATAGAACTTTGCTAATTCTGTGTTCTGTAGTATTTACTTTAAAGAGCTTGTAAAATTTTCATCAAAAATATTACACTGCAAATTCAGGGGAGAGAAGGACTAATGAGATCTTTTGTGAAATATCTTTGTAGTATCCTTCTTTCAGAAAGCTGACTCAAATATGCTGCTCATTTTGCTTCTGAATTATACTCATTTTATTGTATTTCTTTCTTTCATAGCATGAGCAGTTTTTTAACTACAAAATATGTACATCATCATTTCATAATTGTTGTTACTTGATAGGACGAAATTCATCAATTTTTTTGAACTATCATATCAAAAGATGAACTCGAACAGAGAAATAAAGCCATCTTAATTATTATGTAAATTGACATAGACCTGATAGATTAAAGAAGGGAGAAAATAGACAATTCTTCATGAAAACAATTCTGGAATGGTAAGATTGAGTACACATCAGGGTGGCTCCCATCTCTCAAAGTGAAGAATATAAAAGTGGCATACTCTAATTATGTTATCTGTGACATAATATGAATACAAATTTTCAGTTGATATTTGGTATGACGTTTAAGGGTCACGACCGATATTTTAAAATAAAAAAAAACTTAAAATAAGACTAACGTTCAAGAAAAATCTTCATGAGGGAATTTATAACACGGTATGAGTTTTCTTTATTTATATGACACGTTAACGCACTTTTCCTCAATTTGAGTACCCTCACCCCTCTCTTACATAACATTCTCATGTGCACTCCCCGCAACTCCCACAAGTTTCCTTTCTGCCGTAAGCGAGACTGCACGTTGTCGGTTTTGTTTTGTGAAGCGTGAAGCAAAACGCATCAACTTATTAAAAGCGCAACATTTGCTTTCATCGTCCACAACTACTAGTATAGACTCAGACACAAGCATTTCTTTAAAAAAATGTGGTGGCCGGTTTTCTACTCCTAAGCGCGTAAGCGAGGTCGAGTAGAGTTGGTGGATAGTCACTAAGCTTCAAGTCAACGCCACCAAATTAAGTGACAGGTGAGCTGCAATTGGAATCACATCCACATTGAAAACTGTGGGCTCTGATCTAAATGAATTTACTGTCAGCAGGTCGTCTGTTCATCGTCAGCGCCAAAGCATCTTAGAGAGATGGCGGAGTAGAGTGCATGCACTCAGGCACGACGGCAGTCAACTTGGGACTAAGAAATGGAGCACGCATTCTACTGGAGAAGAATATGCTTTGGCATAAACATGAAAATAATGTTAGAATCTGTCGTGAGCATAACTCTACGTCCTTCAAGTATGCCTGATATTTCAATTTCAAAATATTTAGGAACTACTGAAGTAAAATTGACCAGGCGGAGTACAAAACAGTAACATCTGATCCCCAATCGCTGGAATTAGTTCAAAAACGAAGCTCAGGATATTATTTTCTCCGCTCAGAATTGACTTAACCAGTATCAACCTCGAGATCATCATAAGGAGCTAATCAACCTCACCGTTATTTACCTAGAAAGAGTTCCTGAGAAACGAACACTACTAAGAATGTTTGAAAATATTCTTATTAAGACAACAGTTCAAAATTACCTAAGAAGAGTGAAAAGAAATTAACGATGTTTCAGCTATTAAAAGATCTGATTACCAGTATCAGCCTCGAGATCCCTAATGAAGAGCTACTCAACCTCATCATTATTTACCTAGGAAGAGTTCCTGAGAAAGGAACACCAAGTCAAAATCATCAGAGAAGAAGAAAAAAGATTTAAAGATGTTTGCATTATTTCAGTCATTAGGTGAATACTGCGATTAAGCTTCCGTTGCTTCGTCAGCGCCCGGAAATGACTTTTAGCTATGAAATGACCTGATTTTGTTCGAAAATATAATTCCAGCACTATCCGAAAATGCTTAAAATAAAATTATGGGACATTTGTGGCATTTGTTAGAGAAATGAAGAAGAAGACTTCGTTTTTATTAATTCATTCTGTTTTCTTGAGATGCTTGGAATATCATCTAATTTAAAAAAAAGGTTGGAAGAAACATAGAAGATTACTACAAAAAATAATAATAAATAAAATAATGAAATGAGTTTTACATTACTCATGAATCCACCAGAATATTGGATAATCTTGAAATTCTAAAATTTTTTCAAACGGTGACTTCAATTTATTTGTAGCAATGATTTTGATTTTGATTTTTTTTCAACTATAAAATCACACAAATATGCTGTAGTTGACTATGCAAATCTGCTCTTCCGTTCAAAATCGGTAAAGAGAAACTGTGTCGTTTGTATGGATATTTCAAATAAAAAAATACCATAAACCGAGCGACGATATTTGTTTCAAAAGCAGTTCCGGTCGAGAAAAGTCCTGTTCGATATCAGACCATCATTAATTGCTAAGTTTCGAAAAAGAAATCCCAAACAACAAAGTATCATTCACAAAGGTGTAGTAAATTCCAATTAATCACGGATATCAACAGCCTGTTGAATGCAACAATACATCGAATGGTCAGACCATTATGTGTACAATCTAGAACTGATAACTATATGATATTCATCTTTTAGGAAATAAAGAACGGAAATCTGGTTCCAATTGTGAAATTGAAATTAAAATTTGGAATAAATCTGCTTCCAGCGTCAGTTAGATCTCTACTCCCCTTGCAAAACTAGAAATACAGCTTTTGTATCATAATCGATTTTTAACCAAGATAGATCAGTTGGAGTTCCGTATAAAGCCATAATTCAATCCAATAATGTCTTTAGTGTTTTTTATGTAAAATGATTATTTGAACGCGAAAATGATAGTGATTTATTCTAGATCTGAAACAAGATAGTATATTCGAATAAAGTTTTACCTGCATATAAAAATGGTTTGCTTACGGTTGTTTGAAGTAATAATCCAAAGATTCAATTTCTAGTGGTATATGAGAAAACTATTATCAACAAAGTATGTTTTTCATTCACAACATAATGTTAATACATGTTTATTTTTCCACTCGTAAAATTACGCAAATAAACTGGCATCTAGCTTCAAAGTTTCATAAAACAAATAACAGTGATCTTTGGTACTAATCGATTCATTTATTGTATTGTATTCAATCAGTTGATTTTTTCAAGCTTATTTTGAGTCAGGAACGCAAACAATGTGATTTTTTCTGAAAATAACTAATTTTTCTTACGACTTTTGTAGCAAGAGATAATGATTACAAGGCATGATTTGTCCAATACAGAAGAAGAAGCGCTTTGCCGTAGCACAAGGCTAAGACCTAACCTAACCTATCTCCTTTAGATTCAGGGTAATTTTTCGGAACTGTAACGATATCAAGATCACTAATTTTTGGGTCCAGAATTCGTAGCTGATATCTGTCTGTCCCGCAAGTCCCGCTTTTCAGAGAATGAAAACTAAAGTTCTTCGAATGTTTTTATCATTCAAACTTTATCAATGCTTAGTAAAATGTTTTTGTTATTATTACATTGGGAAATGGTTACGCATATGTAGAATTATCAGTAGTTTTACGCTCAAACATAAATAAGTTTTTCTACAAATTCATTTTAATTTGAATATTCATTATCTTAACAGTTCACCCACCATATTCACAAAGTTTCAATATTGCATGTTATATGACGTACGGCTCAAAGCGATGCAAGAAAGAGATAGATATATTCAGTCACTCTCTTGTTTATAACGAAGAAAGAAATTCTAACATAAATCTAACCGAACCTAATTTAACCTACTCAATTCAAAATTAAAGTTTTGAGTTTAGAGCACCGCTGGCCTATGAAATCTGCTATTTAACTGATCATTATTTTATATAAACATTAGATGAATGTAAGATTTTAGAATTTAGGTTGAAATTATGATTTTCTTCTATTAAAGTCCTCGCGTAATTAGAATGTTGTTTGTTTATTGTTGAAACTACGATAATGTTAATCTACTCTCATCCTGAAATTTCTATAGGTTATTCAAATATACAATTTTCTACAATTATCGCAGCTAAATTGGTATATATCAGATTCTTTTCCTTTATCTACCTTACCTTTATTATTTTCGATGTTTTTGGATATGTTATTACTATTTCGGAATAAGATACGTAACTGAAATTGTTGTTTTGACTAATGAATAAGTATCCCAACGCATGTGGAGCTACTTTATCTATGTTGACCTTCAGATTTGAGTTACACCAATTCAATTGCATCGAGAATTTCTTAGTGATTTAGTTATAATATTTGGAATTTAAGCATTCTTAAGAGCTATTTGTTCATTAATGCAAAGTTCTTCATCGAAATTAGGTAAAGAGAAAGGAACATTAAATCTGTGAATCAGCCCACTCAGATATCCTCTGTAAGGATTCGTGTTATTAATTTTTTGACATCTCTGATGCTGAGTTAATCGGCCGCAGACTACTGAAAGAGGAAACCAGGGTACAATCGTCAGCAAAACCGAAGATCTTGTTCTCTGTAGACGACAGAAGATCGTTTATCTGCAACAGAAACAAGGTTGGCGAAAGAATGGATCCCTGAGGTACTCCTGCTTGCAACTAGAAACAATCAGATGTTACACCGTCGTATTGGTCTATTTGAAAGAAAGCTACTTATCCAGCCCCGCAATTCTTCGGGAAGCCCATATGCAACAAGTTTATTCAACAAGGCTGCATGCCAAACCTTATCGAAGGCTTTAGAGATGTCGAGGGATATTGCTATAGATTCCCCATGCTTTTCCATCGTTGATGTACAAATATAAGTGACGTAGGCGAGCAGATCTCCTGTCGATCTTTGACTGCGAAAACCATACTGACGGTCGTTAATAATTCCCTGCAATTCAAGATATTTGATGAGTTCATCATTTATGACTCTCTCCATCACTTTGGACATAATGGGAAAAAGTGCAACAGGGCGGTAGTTTTGGGATAAGGACTTCTTTCCTTCCTTTGGGATCGGTTGAATTCTCGCTATTTTCCAGCTTCTCGGAAAAGTCTGGCATTCATAAGAAATCTGAAACAGACGGTTAAGAACGGGTGCCAGTTCGGGAGCACACTTTCTCAGGACGATTGACGGTATTTCGTCTAGACCAACTGCCTTCTTGCAGTTCAGCTGCTCGAAAGCCCGTCTCACAGTTCGAACTTTGAACTTGATTTCTGCCATGGAAGAATTTGTAGGTGGAATGTTGAGTGGTATTGCGTTAGATGAATCTAGCACAGAATTCTTTGAGTTTTTGGCATCGCCGTTACTTTGCTAGCTACTCTGGAGCCATCAAATAACAAAGACAATCAAAACTAAATTTTAAAATGCCATTTACATTTGAAGACTCTATCCCATTTTCGCCTGAAATGATGACTGCATTACCGAAAGCAGGGCTCAGAAACCAACAAACACGAGAGAACATGCGAAATTTTGCTGTTTTGATACTGCCGAGAAAGGATGCGCTTATCTTAGAACAATGTAGAAGACAAACGAAAACCATCGAAAACATAGGAAAGTCGAATGAAAACAGTGAAGAAAGAAGTTTGAAGTTTTGAAAGTTCCTCAGAGTCAGATCACTTTGTTAAGAGATTTCAATGTGACAAAGTATGTAATTAACCCAATAGAATTATAGATTGGAGTTCCCCAAGTTTGCCATTGAAATTTCTGCTAATAGGGGCTGAAAATATTTCCCATAAAAAGGCCCTCGTCCAAACGAAGTGAAGGCCCCAAAACAAAAGTAAATTTTCTTTGCACACATATCTTATAACAACAATATTTCGGATTGCATTGAAGTGTTCACGTTATGAAGTTCCATACTTCTCCCAATAATACCGATTAGATCTTTAAGAGGGATAGTTGGGAATAGGTCCATCTAAATGTTCGATATAGTATTTGGGTTTAAATGGATAATATTGTTTTATTGAATCAATTACCAAATGGGAAATCTTAAACGCACTAGGTGGATTATAAGGAAAAACTGGTCTAATAAGGTATTCCGGTTTATGAATTTGAATGAATGAACATAATTGGAGAACTAGTGAGTTATTTGCAATTATTTTGATTTTGGTTGTGTCATGCAGTGAAAGTTCAATATCTTCATGCTTCTTAGTAAAAGTTCGCGAATGTTTCAAGCCAAAGTAATTCTACTTTAATTACTTGAATCTAATCTTCATAATGTCCCTCAATGCCTGCTTAGCAATTAGAAGTGGAATGCCTAGACACGGTCATTGGGCCACTAAAAAAAATAAGGCACTGATCTGTGCCAATCGAATTGCATTTTTATTACGACACTAATAAAATAACTAAATATTCACTATGAACCTATGTTCAATCCAGTCTGCAATTATATACCTTTTCAAATTACAGGAATTGAGTTAACGATGTCATTGCTCTTCAACTATCAGACTTTCATTAATTATTTCACTGACACTGTAACAAGCTCGGGATTCCATCAGTAGGTTCACGTAAAATTCGAATTAGCATAAATTTCAAAGTAGAATACGGGCGCATAATTAACTTGAAGCAAGGGATATTTGTAAAATCTGTGAACAGGCTTGGATCGATTCATAAGGAATATCGTGGTGATAGATGTGATCGTTATTTCTCGAAATGATCAGCCGTAAGTATAGACCTCAGTTTTGAATTCCGCATAATGGTATATCGGTTAGCAGCTGTTTGTTGTACTCTATGCCACTTCTCTTGAATATGTAATCATTTAAGTTTCTGTGAGCCAACTGCTTGTTGACTCTTCCCTAACGGCAGTATAGAGCTATACGCAGTATGTTGTCGGTTGACCATAGTTTCTAGCTAATGCCTCATCGTTAATGTTTCAGAAGATCCGAAAGCAAGATCTTGATCAACTACTAATAGCTGGTTTAGATTTGTACGGAAACGCAAATACTTTGTGGTTCAATCAATTCAAGATTTTCTTTCTGATACTGACTGATTGAGCATACAACAGTCATCCCTAGCAATCAGCTTCCAATGTACACCTTGAATAGTTGAGTAAAAATCATTGGCTTGTAACTTGGCACTCTACAATAGGATAATAACGAACAAGCCATGAACAAGCAGAGCGTACAGAAAAGAAAATTGAATGTTTGATAGATCTAGCAACGAGCTATTGGTTAAATTAATCTTCCGAGAATCGTTTTAGGTATTGAATCTAGAAGCTTGTTTCTGAAGTCTACTTCTACTTCAAGGACAGTTCAGTTCATTCTGATTTCTATATATATTTTTCTTTTACTTTTGTTAACTGGTTACTACAACATTCCTTGTTCCCTCTTTCAACCTATTATCGCATTTATTATATCATATTTCAGCATCATTTTGCAACGTTCGTCCATCTGCTTGACTAAATTGAAAAAATTAACGAATCCTTTTTCTGTTCTCTGACGCCATTGTTCTACTAGGATATTCAATACATTTAAATTCATTTACTTTAGAGTATATATGACATTTGTCATATTTTTCTAACGACTGTCAAAATTTTTTCTTTATATTAAACAAGTTCCACGAAGAAATAATATATGGGCGATGTCAACCCAGATTATTGGGTTCATAATGATTCTAAAACATCTATATATCATAATCGGTATCCCTTGGAAGACTGAACCTGGCCAACGGTGCTCTCTCGGTCTAACAAAGATGGAATTCGAGGAAATATCGCAGGTTATGTATATTTTATTATCCCTTTCATGACCTTGCTTGCTATGTAAAATCTTTTCTTAGATTTGTTTGGATATATAAGAAGTTTGATTGTTGAAATATTTTTGTGCTGGTTTTCTTTTTCCATTGTTACAGATTCCTGTCCCAAACCCCCTTCCTTTCACGCTTGTTTTTGGAAATCATGGAATGCAAGAGAGAATGAAGCGGCTAAGCAGAAAAATCTTTGGTACTCTTTATGTACACACGACACTAGCACATCATAAACAGACGAGCTATTGCTAGTGCAATAACGACAGGGAAACGAGTTTTTTCCTCAGGTTTTCTCTCTCGTTTATTGAATCATTTACAAGATAGTATGGTTCCCCTGTTACATTTCCTGAGCTCACACTTGTGTTTTTCTTCTGACACACACCAAAATTATAGATATTGTAAATACAATTGTTCGAATTCTTGTAAATCCTCCTTTTTCAAAGGAATATATCTTATATATATATATATATATATATATATATATATATATATATATATATATATATATATATATATATATATATATACTTTAGAGTGAAGCGATAAAAATAGGACGGTAAACCTTAAGAATATCCATTTCAGTTTATTTCTTTAGCATTTGTGTATATTTCAAGGGACACAAATCTTATTTCCTAAGAAATTCATGCTTACGCTTAAATCAAGAATCTCTACACTTCATGAAGCGGTCAGCTAATTATTTCAATTACTTACTGTTGAAGCTCACTCTAATGAGTGGTATTAGAACAGCCACAATGAGTGTGGTTTTCATTGGCATTGCGTCCGATGATTCACTGACTGTTACTTTCCTAACAGGGAGGATTACTTCTTCATAGCTATTGGAGCCCCCATATTTTCAAAAAAATAAGCTGGACATGAAAACCTTCACATTCCCCACGGTTTCATACAGACGTGTTCTGAAAAATCGAAATGATTTATATATTTCCTGATCACTGTGCAGGTTCTCTCTTTTTCAGCAGAGAACGGTGATACTGTTGTTCCAGAAAAACTGCCTAGGTTACTTACCCTACCTTGTGATTATATTCAGAACTTTTGCATAAGTGCGATTTCATTTCACGCCCTATGAATCTCCTACCAAAAAAATGACACATATTGGAGAACAGTTTGAACAGTGCTAAAAGCTATTTCCTTGTGGATGACCTGGATTCTTTTTTGGGATGCATATTATGCCCGTTTTTCCCTTGGTCGCTAATTCTCTTCCCAAAACAAAAGTGTACTCAGTATTGTTTTACCCTTCCTGTGGATTACTCACATGTTTTTTCAACTTTTCGATTGACCCTAGGTAAAAAGCCTTTGGTTCGAGACTTCTTTACTCTAGATCCAAATTTTGGGTGTGGTTTGATTGCAATCTCCGAAGAATCAATGTCGGAATGAGCTATCCATGTACAGATTGGAATTATTTCTCAACTCTTGCTGCACATCCATCAGGATATCTTCAAATCTGTCATCTATGGAAAACATTCATAGCTGCTACAGGCATGACCCATGCTTTCCCGATTTTAATTTTTTTTCAATCATCCTATAGGTAAATACTACACAGAAGTTGGTTTTGGGCAAGTTTCATGACCACCTTCCTCTAGAGGGGTATCAAAGTCGTTTCCTTTCCGCCACCAAGAGCTCTCGTTCTCTGTGCATGTTTCTTTGTGCTACCAGACGATATAAACAGTTTTAGAAGCCCACCTTAGGATCTTCATCTATTGTCAGTGTAGTAACTTTCAGAAAGGCCGTTTGCACTGATATAACTTGTTACAACATCGGATAGCTCGAGATGATTATGCCCTCTCTGACACCCACTTATCATCTCACCTTAGAAAGAGCAAGACCAATTCGGTGGTTGTGAAAATGATGATCATCTGGAACCTCGTTTCTCTAGTTAGTCTGTCCGTAGAAGCTTGGTCCACAGCTAACAAAGCAACCGTTTCTTTTGGATTGATTTCGTTCCAAATTCCATAGTTTTCTCAGTACCCTGAAGAATGGTGCATGAAAAGTAAATTTCAAAGTTATGGTTAGCATTCAAAGACATATCAGAATCTGGTTAAGATAATTCGCCTTTCATCACGGCTAGCCACACACCTTTCTCTCTCCTCCCAGCAATCACTAACAATTGCAACTTTATAAATATAATAAGAAGCAACAATGAGCGCAGTTTTAATTCCATCGTGAAATATGGTTCTTATTATTAATTTGAATTTGAAGTAAGGACAGTTTTTGACGCAGATGGTGAAAATATTTTATTAATATATATTAATAAATATATAGACATATATATATATATATATATATATATATATATATATATATATATATATATATATATATATATATATGTTGATTCTTCCTTCCGGTTTCTCGTCCGTTGATCCTGGTATTGACCAACTGGTCACAAACTCGACTACGGGAACACAAAACAGGTAGCCAACATAAAACAACTACGAAAAAGGAAAATAAGAGAAGCCATCGAGATAGAAAAACACACAACTATGAACAAACGGGATGACGCCATAAATTTACCTGCGACTTGGAAGACAGTATTAAAACATACGCCACCAGGAACACAGAAACAGGACGACACAAACAAGAAAACAGTAAGAGCAGCGTCAAATACACTCTGCCCGCGAGTCGGACAGCCGACCAATAGGAGCGCACCACGATACAACTTGAGATCGCGGGAGTATAAAGCTACCACGCAACAGAGATACGCTACAGTTGAAGAAGAATCTCCGACTTGAAAATGGCTGGTGCGGTCCAGCCGAAACGTCATCAACGACAACCAACGAATGGTCAATACCAGGATCAACGAATGAGAAACCGAAAGAAAGAATCAACATATATATATATATATATAGGGGTTCTACCCCGACGAGTTGCCCATATATCTGTTCATGCAATCAAACTGATTTCATGAAAAAATATAAATCCACCACCCGGTTATTAATACCATTGCCAGGCAATGATTATAATCAAAACATATCCTGGAGTAATTATATATTAGGATAACGTTAAATGTTATTAGAATATATCAATCTACCAGAATATATACATACTATAGCATCATCAGACAATGATATCAATGTACCAACGAGTAGTGTAAGAGGCTTTCTTCCCGGAAAAATCCAGTGTACGGACCTTAGTCAAATAACACTGAATGTTACTCATTAATAGTTTCCTTTGTGTGAAGTGGTGAACGATCGAATAGAATACTGCTCTGAATATAAATATGACAAAATTGTCAGTTAATTATATTACATTTATATAAACAAATAAATAAAATATGAAATGAGATTCTGAGCAGTATAAACTAAAGAGAAAACCTATGACTCTACCTCATTATTATTTTCGGAAAGAAACCTACGAAGAATATTACAAGATTTGATGACTGTTATCTTTTGTAACTGTTCAAACAAATTTTTCTTCAGACCCAAAATCTCAATACTTTTGTGAAGATTTCTAGGAATAACGCCTGTTGTAGAAATAATAATCGGTAGAATAAATATTTTCTTCATTTTCCACATTTTTTAATCTCGTCGCCAAGCATCATATATTTAGAAATTTTTTCATTGTATTTATTTTGTATATTATGTGTGTCGGGTATAGCAATATCAATTATATATGTTATTTGATTCTGTTTATCATTAAGAACGATATCTGGTCTATTGTGTTTTACAGCTCTGTTGCACAGAATTGTTTTATCAAAATAAAGTTTATATTTGTCATTTTCACAAATAATCTCAGGTTCATATTTTGAAATTTTTTCTTTTGGGAATTAGGTCATGTTTAATTCCTAGATTGAAGTGAATAATATTAGCGACGGCATTATGTCTTTCTAAATAATCTGTTGAAGCAAGGACTGAGCAAAATGATAATATATGAAAAACTGTTTCTGAAGAACAGAAACATCTACGGCAAGAATCATCTATATTTTGTTTGATGATATGTTTTCTATAATTCCTTGTGAAAACAACCTGGTCCTGGATCGCAATTGCCAAGCCTTCTGTTTCAGCAAACAATTCTCCAGATACTAACCATTTATTCGATGCAATTTCATCAAAATAATCATTTTTCAATTCTTTAGGGTGCTTTCCGTGTAATTCTTTCTGCAGCCAACTTTCTCTTTTAGAATTATCATCAAATATATCAAAATCTACCTTTTGCATTGTCAAGTTCAGAGGTGTAAGATTATAATCTGAAGCAACAACAATATCATGTAATTTAGACGTTCTCTGTTTATCATTAAAATGGGAACGTAGATGAAAAATCTGTTTACTATGAAGATTATTCAAATCAATTAATCCACGACCTCCAAGATGTCTAGGTAGTGTAACTCTCTGAACAGCTGACTTTGGGTGGTGCTTATGATATTTACAGAGCATTTTCCTTGTTTGACATTGTAATTCATTTAGATCAGTTTTAGACCATTTAATAATTCCAAAAGAAGATGTAAGAATAGGAACAGCATAGGAGTTGATAGCTCTGAAAAGGTTTTTACTAGTTAAATAACTCTTGATGATAATTCTTAGTCTTTTGTAATATGAACTTCTAATAATTTCTTTAGTGCTGCTATGGTTAATTGTCTTCTCTTGACTAAATCCAAGATATTTATATGTATCTCCTTGATGCATTGGCTCGATTTCGATATTGGAAATCTTTATATAATCAGAGGTGATCTTTCCTTCTTCAATAGAAAGATTTTTACATTTTGGAAGCCCAAATTTTATATGAATATCATTGGAATAGTTGAAAGTAATCTCAAGTAGACTTTTTAAATGAGATCTGGTTCCGGCATATAATTTAATATCATCTAAATAAATTAAGTGACTTAATTTGAATTCAGTTAATATATATATATATATATATATATATATATATATATATATATATATATATATATATATATATATATATATATATATATATATATATATATATATATATAGGGGTTTTACCCCGACGAGTTGCCCACATATCTGTTCATGCAATCAAACTGATTTCATGACAAAATATAAATTCACCACCCGGTAATTAATACCATTGCCAGGCAATGATTATAATCAAAACATATCCTGGAATAATTATATATTAGGATAACGTTAAATGTTATGAGAATATATCAATCTACCAAAATATATACATACTATAGCATCATCAGACAATGATATCAATGTACCAACGAGTAGTGTCAGAGGCTTTCTCCCGGAAAAATTAAGTGTACGGACCTTAGTCAAGTAACACTGAATGTTACTTATTAATAGTTTCCTTTGTGTGAAGTGGTGAACGATCGAATAGAATACTGCTCTGAATATAAATATGACAAAATTGTCAGTTAATTATATTACATTTATATAAACAAATAAATAAAATATAAAATGAGAGTCTGAGCAGAATAAACTAAAGAGAAAACCTATGACTCTACCTCATTATTATTTTCGGAAAGAAACCTACGAAGAATATTACAAGATTTGATGACTGTTATCTTTTGTAACTGTTCAAACAAATTTTTCTTCAGACCCAAAATCTCAATACTTTTGTGAAGATTTCTATGAATAACGCCTGTTGTGGAAATAATAATCGGTAGAATAAATATTTCCTTCATTTTCCACATTTTTTTAATCTCGTCGCCAAGCATCATATATTTAGAAATTTTTTCATTGTATTTATTCTGTATATTATGTGTGTCGGGTATAGCAATATCAATTATATATGTTATTTGATTTTGTTTATCATTAAGAATGATATCTGGTCTATTGTGTTTTACTGCTCTGTTGCAAAGAATTGTTTTATCAAAATAAAGTTTATATTTGTCATTTTCACAAATAATCTCAGGTTCATATTTGTGAAATTTTTTTCTTTTGGGAATTAGGTCATGTTTAATTCCTAGATTAAAATGAATAATATTAGCGACGGCATTATGTCTTTCCAAATAATCTGTTGAAGCAAGGACAGAGCAAGATGATAATATATGAAAAACTGTTTCTGAAGAACAGAAACATCTACGGCAAGAATCATCTATATTTTAATTGATGATGTGTTTTCTATAATTCCTCGTGAAAACAACCTGATCCTGGATCGCAATTGCCAAGCCTTCTGTTTCAGCAAACAATTCTCCAGATACTAACCATTTATTCGATGCGATTTCATCAATATAATCATTTTTCAATTCTTTAGGGTGCTTTCCGTGTAATTCTTTCTGCATCCAACTTTCTCTCTTAGAATTATCATCAAATATATCAAAATCTATCTTTTGCATTGTCAAGTTCAGAGGTGTAAGATTATAATCTGAAGCAACAACAATATCATGTAATTTAGACGTTCTCTGTTTATCATGGAAATGGGAACGTAGATGAAAAATCTGTTTACTATGAAGATTATTCAAATCAGTTAATCCACGACCTCCAAGATGTCTAGGTAGTGTAACTCTCTGAACAGCTAACTTTGGGTGGTGCTTATGATATTTACAGAGCATTTTACTCGTTTGACATTGTAATTCATTTAGATCAGTTTTAGATCATTCAATAATTCCAAAAGAAGATGTAAGAATAGGAACTGCATAGGAGTTGATAGCTCTGAAAAGGTTTTTACTAGTTAAATGGCTCTTGCTGATAATTCTTTTGTAATATGAACTTCTAATATTTTCTTTAATGCTGCTATAATTAATTGTCTTCTCTTGACATATATATATATATATATATATATATATATATATATATATATATATATATATATATATATATATATATATATATATATATATATATATATTACTTATTATCAATATTTCGTCAGCATTCGTGACTTCATCAGGATCTAAAATATAAGAAAAATAAAACTGTTCACCAAAATTAACCACATACAATACACAACTTACAAGTTAACAGATATTGTCCTTTCAGGGGATGGGCATGATTTTGATTTCAATAATGTAAAGATCCTCGAAAGAGTCACGAATTATAAGAGTCGTCTTTTCTTGGAAATGGTTCATAAATAAAAAAATAGATATTCTATAAATTACAGGTCTGATATAAATAATTTGAAAGACATCTATTGTAACATTTTGGCAAAAACTTAAACCTGTACTTCAAATGAGATGGATGAATTTGGGTCACCATTTTCAGTAAATGTGATGTTTTTTTGCGAATTTATGCAGATGGAGACTGGTATGAACGTTCAGATTTTAGATTCTCAGTTTATCAGATTATTTCGAGAACTTATTGTTGTAACATACATGTCCTAGCCAAAGTGTGTTTGGTTTTTTTTTTATTGAAGATTATGAACATATAATGTAAGAAGAAGAAAATTTGTGAATGTGATTGATTTGCAATTTTGCTATTTATGTCTCCATAATTTCATGTCTCATTTAATTCCTAAAAGGGCGATATCTGTTAACTTGTAAGTAGTGTATTGTATGTTGATGAAGCCAGGAATGCTGACGAAATATTGATAATAAGTAAAGAAGATATGTGAGAAAACAATTCGTTTTCTTGTCCCTAAACCGCTACCCGATTTACAATTATATCAATTTTATATACAAGAACACGGTCAAAAACACTAACATTATTATATATATATATATATATATATATATATATATATATATATATATATATATATATATATATATATATATATATATATATATATATATATATATATATATATATATATATATATATATATATATATATATATATATATATATATATATATATATATATATAAATATATACTACATAGAGGAGGAAAGGCGAATATTCCTAGCTCGGAAAAGGACTGGTCTTAAGGAGAGAAATTTGAAATTTAAGGATGCTGCAAAACTTCCTTCCATATTGCATATTGTGAAATAAGTTCAAGATTTAAAGCTTCTATGGTCTCTAGAGGTATTTCAGAATATTTATGATCTCTGAGTGTGTCATGGACATGAAAAATTTCGATTAGAGATAATTCATAAGCTCTAACTTCTGTAAGTATTTCTTTATGAATGATAGCTAGATTTAAAGTTAGAGTAACATCAACGCTAATGATACACGGGGCCTCGATGCAGTAAGTTGCTTCGAGTAATGCTTAACCACACTCAAAAAATTGAATCAGTTGCTGTTATTTGTGAATTAGATTACATTGACATATAGTCTGTATATTTTGTGTTTCCCGATCATTTTGGTGCTAAGAACCGTTAAGTTAAATCAAATTACTTCTGCACATTGGGTGAGATATTGGATTCAGAGGATTATGGGTCGATTGATATCTACATAGAATAAGCTCATCCTAAAAAAAACATATGTGATCTATACCACTGATGTGACATCGAGAAAGTCAATTATTGAATAATTTTGAGAAGTACATATTCGCATCATGAAAATACTTGGAAAGGTTCCTCCTAGTACCAGAGCTTTGTCATCAGAATATTGTACAATAAAAGTGTCCCCTACACTAACCAATAAGCAATCGCCTGTATTTGTTAATCGAAAAGGCCAGTTAATTATTCAGGAACGTGAATGTGATTGACCGTTCTGACGTGGTCTTGTTATAAATATGTATAGAATTATATGTTTGTATAGGACGTGAAGAACTGCTTTCATCAAATATATTGAAGTCCTTACAAATAGTTATATGAATAAAACATGCCTGGCTGAACATTGGAAATGTTATGTTATGTTAACAGGGAAAAGAATAAATATGATAGTTTGGTTCGAATTAGATTAAAATCGAATAATTGATTTAATCAACAAAAGTATCTTATACTTCTTCCCCGAGAATGTCCTCAGTTGAACATGAGTTGAATACATAAAAATAATTTCTAGTGGTCCTGTGTAACTTATGTTGAAATGTCTCTTTTCGATAGATTTTTATATAGTTTAAATGTAGGGAAAATATTGTTAACTTTCTCAAATATGAGTTTAATATCTCCCATTCATATTACGTTACTTCATTTGCATTATAATTTATTCCGATTCAAGATTAAGCTCATATTTTTCATACGCGTAACTATTACAGAAGAGGTACAGAACATATTGTTACGTTGTTATTATGAGTAACTTGCGTATGGAGTATTCGGTTACCCTATTGCTCACATAGTGAACAATTGTCTACAAAACCTTGATTATTCAGTTCTTAATTTGCCACAATATGTTTTTCAACGTCTTGCAGAGCACTCGGGATTTATCTTCAATTCTGAAGTATACAGAGACTGTTGTTTCTAGATAATTTATTCTACGGTATAGTTCGAAAATAATTCCATGAAGCAGTTAATTATCGACTTAATCTGAGCTAACATCTTTTTACAGCACTCAAATAAGAGTATTCGGCTAAAGAAACTACCGTAACACAAATGAAACTATCCAAGTAGTCACTCATCTATTCTTGTATTCTCGCTTCTTTCGTAAAATATCAATCAGCGATAAGGGACTCTTATTTCCGAAAATTTAATTATTTTACCATTAATATGTACTAATAGTGTTTAGGTATTAGAAGAATCCTTCCATTATGCTATGTATTTCGAGAATGATTTCACTACTATAATTATTATAATAACCATCCTTGTAAAGAAATTAGTAACTGTACGCATGTTGAACACTTTCTGTGTTGTGGTTTAAGTGTTGGAGTAAAGTTAGAGTTTTAACTATCTTATTACATAAACCATCAAAAACTTTTTGATAGATAACACTGTTCCACCCAAGATAGAAGGAAATAATGATCCAAAGATTTGTAGCTTCTTGATATATTGCTAAACAAATTGCTGTTTTGATTCAATTTTAATTAATATTGATATTGATATAAAAGCTATTGATCTTGATATATTGAAGACCTTCGGCAGGGTTTGGCACGTAGGCTTAATGAATAAACTTATGACATATGGACTTTCTGAAAAATAACGTGGTTGGATAAGTAGCTCTTTCTTCAGTAGATCGATTCGGGTGGTACTTGATGGTGTAATGAGTGAATCTTTTCAAATTAATACAGGAGTACCCCAGGGCTCTCGCCGACTATTCTTCTCTTGCAGATCAATAATATGATATACTCCACCGAAAACAATATTTGGAATAGTGAACGACTGTACTCTGGTGTCTTTTTTCTCTTGTCAGCGTTTTATAACTGCTGAGGAGTCACACCGACGAAGATCTAACAGGGCATGTCACTGAATTCAGAGATGGTGAAGATATCAGAGCGGTGCGATTGAACTTGGTCAATTTTAACGCAACCGAGACGCAATCAACGTTCTCCAGCAAAACCACTGCTGGAGAACCTGCTTTAATCTTGCAAGGGAATCAAACTTCCACAGAGAAGAACATGCATATACTCGACATTAGAGTTAACAACGAAAATTGCTGGCACGACCATGTGTCAGGTACTTTCAAATCTGCTTCTGCTTAATTCAGTCTTCTTTTCTTCTTTATCAGAGCTAAGTAGGACTTCAAGCCATTATAGCTCAAATTTTATACAAAGCACAGGTGCGACCTGGAATGAAATAATGTTCCTGTGCGCCTCATCGACCACCCAGAAATTCCGCATATCTCCAGCCTCTCGCTCAGGCAACAGGTTGCTGATATTTCTTTTCCCCACAGGTATTTTCATGATAATTGCCCTGAAATACTCGGAAGCTTAGTTCCAGAAAGAATTCAGTTCTAAAGAAAAACCAACCTCGCGAAAAAATTTCATCGACGGACTGTCCAACTAGCTACGCCAGTTACCTCCTTCTATAGAAATTCCTTCGTTTATGGGGCTGGTACGCTGGTTAGCTCGCTTCTATCGATCTTATTTCTGGTTACAATTTGACGCTCTTCAAGGAGCTAGTGAACACAGTATATCATTTTGGGCGGCCACTAATTAATAATGAAAATAGAAGAAGTTCATTCTACAGTTCATTCATCTGTTCTAAGAGTTGATCAACATCTTGGCATTCCAGAATCAGGCTAGGCACAGAACGTACTCTGGGCCTACCTGAACCGAGGGTTTAAATATCCGTGCATTTCGGAGACTCACCCTCTTTCTTTTCAACGACCCCTTCGAATACACACTGTCTTAGAAAACCGGCTACAGCACGCGTTGCCACGAGCCGGCTTTCCGTACCCACGCCACCGACCATATTGCCAAACCGCCGTTGTTTACCAACGAACCACGTGTTTTATTTCATTTTAAATTTACGTTTATAAAAATTGTTTGTGTTATCCATCATCCATATATATATATATATATATATATATATATATATATATATATATATATATATATATATATATATATATATATATATATATATATATATATATATATAATGAAATAATTCTAATAATTATAAATCTCGAAAATTTCCGTCGCAACCAATTGATTTTCAACTCATAAGAACGACTACTTATTGACCAACAAATCATCCAATGATTGGTCCTGATACGTCAAGAAAAACCTATTTGTTTATTTAAATCTTGTCCAATTCAACAGTTTGAACTTCTGCTGGTAGGATGTCTATTCAGTATAGAAATAATCATTACAAGGTAAATAATTATTATATTCAATAGCAAAATGATAGAAAATATTTCTATAATAATCAAAATCCAAACTATACATTTGATGAATTAACGCATTTGTAAATTTGTTCTAATTCTGAAAATAATCCAAATAATTCAGAACGAAATTTCGGAAAAAGAATTAACTTAAACCGTATATAGTACTCAAATATCCTAAATGTAAATTATTGCTAGATAGTGGATATTTAGTATGTTTGATAGACCCCAAACTTGTATATGATTTCCTGGTTATATCCTCCATAAACCAACAACTTTGACTGCTTGTATGAAACAAGATACATCAAATGAAAAGTGTTATTACCATCATTTTCAGAATCTGTAATTGCTGACTCACATCTTTTTATTGTATGAATTCCATAAAAATTACGACGTATTAATAGGCGCAGATTTTCTAAATCAATATGGATTGAAGATAGACTTTGAAAATTAGATTTTGGGTAAAAATTATTGTCAAATTGCCTTCAATTACCAGCAAGTCTGTCGAAACACTACAAAACCTGTAAATCTTAGTCATCTAGAACCTGGAAAAAACTAGCAACGTTAATACCTCTGAAGGAATGAAGACTAATTCTAATAGATGAAAAACTGTAAGCAAAATTACAATCCCTAAGACTCAACAGGAAAAATCATCATTTCTTGGATTAATCGGATTTAAAGAATATTCGTTCCTAATTTTGCTAAAATCACAAAATGACTTACAAAATGTTTGATTCAATATACGTCGAAGCATTTCGAAATGAAAAAAATGAAATGGGAATTCACCCAATCATCCAATATTACGATATCCAGATTTCAATGAGATACTGGCGCATCAGGATATGAAATAGGATTAGTCTTATCCCAAGATAACGTCCCGAACGACGTTCCAATCATTTATGCTAGGAGAACGCTGAATGATGCAAAATCACAATATAGTGTGACCGAAAAAAATTGCTATATATTTTGTGGTGGTGTGAACACACTTTAGACCCTATTTATATGGTAGAAAATTCATAATCTATAGACATTATAATCCTTTCACATGGTTACATTCTTCAAAAGAGCTAAATTCCGGTCTTATGCTTCGGAGAATTGAATTGGAAGAATTTGATTATGCAATAATATATGAATAAGTCAGAAGAATTTGGAAAAGCCCTCATTGACATTTTACAGAAACAATTTCAGTTTAAAATATTCGATTTGAAAATTTCAAGAATTTATTAAGACGATATTGTCAATGAAGAGAAACAATCCTCAAACATACAATTCCTCATACAAAAACAAATACACACCATCGTGATTTTCCAGAAATTTCAAGTAGTTTAAAACGTAAATTTTACTGGCCAAACATAAATAGAGATGTTGAGAACTATATCCATTCTTGTGAATTTATGTCAAGAAAGTAAATATGTAAGATCTCGAATCCAATTACAGTTCAAACCTACTCCAAAGGATTCTGCGAGACTATAAATTCAATCAAACATATTGTTTCATCATTTTGGATTCTTTTTCCAAATTTGGGCAATATTATCTCGTCGTTCACAAAGTTAGAACAGAAATTTTAGTTAAGTTACTAATTCATTTTAGTCAATATGGTATTCCTTGTAAGATCACTTGCAATAATGGATTAAAACTCAAAAATGATGTTATTCAAGATTCTTGAAATATACAAAATAGAAATTCATCATATTACAAATGATAATCCAAACTCGAATGCACGAGTAGAAATGATTCATTCAACATTGATTCAACAGCTAAGATCAATATAAAATGAACTCTCCACAATAAGTTAGCTCAAGCTCTTCGAAATTATATTTCTAATCATTCAAGTCTTGAAATGACGCCAATGCAAATTATCAAAGGATTTGAATTATTCGCTACCAATTCAGTGAACTCATCAAGAACAAATTGAAAATTACTTCAAAAGTTATTCAAAGAGTTTCAATAATATTTCAAAACAATAGAAAATCGAATCCTGAAGAACCTAGATCACCTAGAAAAATAAATCAGAGGTCAGTAGAATAAAACCACGCTTCAATTGATAATTAAACCTACATTAGAAATCCAATAACTCGAGAATGTGACCATGCTTTCAAAAGGATAAATGCACGTGAAATCGATGAACTGCGTATACAAGATAATAAAAATAAACAAGAAAAGAAATATTTGATATTATTTTGATTTTGGTTGTGTCATGCAGTGAAAGTTCAATTTCCTTTGATAAATTCTTGATTTCATTTTAGGATTGATTAGTTGGATCAAAACGATTTTTGAAAAAATTTTGAAAGTTAAGAAAATTATGGGTTTCAGAAATATAGTCAGTTTTGTTAAATGATACTATGGTATTATTTTTATCTGCTTTTGTTCAGTTTATCTCATCCTTAATTGATTTAGTTTTCTTGGTTTCATGTTTATCCTATTCTCAATTTGATTGAGTGTTTTTGGTTCTTATGATATGATTTAACCCTTCGATACTCTTGAGTTTATTTTTGATAAATTCGAAATTTGACATTTAATAAGCTGTTCATTATATATATATATATATATATATATATATATATATATATATATATATATATATATATATATATATATATATATATAGACCGACCACATCGAAAACCGAATGCTTTTCAAGAAAGTTCATGAATCTAGTATTCAATAGATGTTTGAATACTTTCGCGATAGTTGGTATTATCGCTATGGGTCTATAGTTGTTCAGATCATTAGGATCGCCCCTCTTGAAAAATCGGAATTACCTCGGATCTTTTGAAAATAATAGGGAACTTCCCCTTCTCCATGCACCGATTAAACAATGTACAAAGGGGAAGCTCTATGATCTCGAACACGAATTTGATAATCTTACTATTCATTCCGTACACATCTAGAGATGAAGAATTTGAGTGTCTCATAATAGCACTCCGCAGCTCCTTAACGGTAATAGGGGTAAGGAACAGAGTGGAATTTTGTATATTCGGTGATATTTGGAAGGGATTGCCCGAAACCGGATGCTGTAACTTCCTCAATCAGCTAATGACCTATCTTAAAAAAGTATATATTGAATTCCGTTGAAGTAAGAGAATCTGGAATTATATTCTTTTTTCCTTTGTTTCGTTCATCATTGATAAGACGCCACGAGTCCCTAGCCAGATTACTAGATCGCTCCAGGTATCTATCCCTGGCATTTTTTTCGCTACCACTACGCGTTGCCTCTAAAAATTTCTAAAATTCATAAATCGCGTCTTTGATTCATGGTCACCAGATACATTCGAAATTACACGTAATGTGCCCAAAAATTCTCGACAGTCTCGACAACTCCGGCGTAAACCAAGTCGGAGGATTGCCTTGTGACTTGCATTTACGCTATCGGAAAAGCAGATAGATTAATACTGGACAAGAGCATACCACAATATTCAGCATCATTGACTCTAGAATGGGTCTCGAATCCAATTGGCGTATAAAAATGTAGTTCATTCCTCACAAACAAAGAAACTCCACCATGCTGCCGATGTGTTTTGCTACAGTAGGAAACTATACTATATCCAGAGATGTTGATGATCTGTAGATCCTCCGGAAAAAGCCAATGTTCCGATATAGCAACAATATCCTATTTAAAGTCACTCGAACAAATAAACTTCCACTTTATTTGAGAGGCACTGTATGTTCAAATACATAATACTAATCTTTTCTACATTCGAAGTCAGTTTATCAAAATCAGAAGGTAATAGAACACCCTTTTCCTCATTAATATATGAGTTCTGTGGAGGCTCTAATTATCTAGAAAATTTCCTCCACTTTGAGTTTTCTGCGATATTGAGTCTCGTATTAAGTTCCTATTCCAGAAATTGTAGCGCCTCACGCGAACGCCGCATAGGCACGATATCGGACTAACGCAAAAAGTTTACCCTGAACAGTGGATCACTCGGCTCGTTGATCGATGAAGAACGCAGCTAATTGCGCATCAACTTGCGAACTGCAGGACACATGAACATCGACATTTCGAACGCACATTGCGGTCCTCGGACCACTCCTGGCTGAGGGTCGGTTTCAACCTAAATACTGCCTGGGGCTCGGTCGTTAGGCCGGGCCTTCGGGCGCGGTGGACGGTTAAACGCACTGTCTCTATACTGCCGTCTCGTACGGTGCGTATGGAACGCGCGCCGTCTTGAATTGCGACAGCTGAATCAGTCTTGCGGTATGGCACCGGCCGTTCTCACGTCGAGACGTACGCGAACGACGTGTCAGAGAGATGAGAACTTCTCGACCGACGTCGAATCGGTAATGTACGCACGACGGAATACGAACTAGGCCGTGCCTTCGAAAGCACACAATTTAAGATCATCACGCTTGGATGAGGGCGGCGGAAACGCCAACACAACGGACGGCCTCTCGACGTCGACGCTAGAACGAACGATCTCTATACGGACGATCGGTTCAGTGGTCGACGGACGCCCCTCGTTCGGATTGGTATCCAGCTTCTCTTTCTTCGGCGTGGGAAGATCGAATCGAATATACGAATATATTACTAATCAGAGGAAATGAAACTAACTAGGATTCCCCCAGTAGCTGCGAGCGAACAGGGGAGAGCCCAGCGCTTAAAGCCGCGGTCATAACCGATCGCCGGGACATGTATTGTTAAGAAGGATCCGTCATCTCGAGAGTTCGCGGCGCGTCCAAGTCCATCTTGAACGGGGCCACTGCCCATAGAGGGTGCCAGGCCCGTAGCGACCGCTGCGGCTTTCGAGAGGGGCTCTTCTGAAAGTCGGGTTGCTTGAGAGTGCAGCCCTAAGTGGGTGGTAAACTCCATCTAAGGCTGAATATGACCACGAGATCGATAGCGAACAAGTACTGTGAGGGAAAGTTGAAAAGAACTTTGAAGAGAGAGTTCAAGAGTACGTGAAACCGTTCAGGGGTAAACCTGATAAACCCGAAAGGTCGAACGGAGAGATTCAATCGCGAACCGAATCGTCGCAGTGACGTGTTGGACGCCCTTCGCATTACGAGCCGATTTCGGACGCGTGCACTTCTCCCCTAGTAGGACGTCGCGATCCGTTGGGTGTCGGTCTACGGTCCGCAGTGTAGCCCGTGAGCGCGGTTCGCCGTCGCTCTCGGAAACGCGGTTATCCGACCGGCTCGCTCGACGGCTCACAGAAGGCGGGAGGCCGCGACTTCAGTTCGCGTCCGGCCCGCGGCAAACTCGTTCGCCGCGTCGGCGATCGGACCTAGTGCCGATCTCGGCCGGTGGCGGCTGTTCGCCGCGGAGTTCTCGGAGAGACCTCTTCAAAACGCCGATCGGCGACGCTATAGTCATTGGGATATGACTAAAACTTAAGGGGTAATGAAAGTAAAAGTTCGTCTCGCGCAAACAGAGGGAAGACGGACGATCCCTTCGGATCGTCCCGCATTCCCGGGGCGTCTCATTCTCATTACGAGAGGAGGCGCACCAAGAGCGTTCACGCTGGGATCCGAAAGATGGTGATCTATGCCTGGTCAGGACGAAGTCAGGGGAAACCCTGATGGAGGTCCGTAGCGATTCTGATGCGCAAACCGATCGTCGGAACCGGGTATAGGAGCGAAAGACTAATCGAACCATCTAATAGCTGGTTCCCTCCTAAGTTTCCCTCAGGAAAGCAGGCGCTCGTTGCGTACGAGTTTCATCCGGAAAAGCGAATGATTAGAGGCATTGGGGTCGAAACGACCTCAACCTATTCTCAAACTTTGAATGGGTAAGATCTCCGGAGTGCTTGAACGTGAAGCCGCGAGACTACGGATCAGAGTGCCAAGTGTGCCATTTTTGGTAAGCAGAACTGGCGCTGTGGGATGAACCAAACAACGAGTTATGCGCCAAAATCGACGCTTATGGGATACCATGAAAGGCGTTGGTAATTTGAGACGGCCATGGAAGTCGTAATCCGCCAAGGAGTGTGTAACGACTCACCTGCTGAAGTTACTAGCCCTGAAAATGGATGGCGCTGAAGCGTCGTGCTTATACTCGGCGGTCAGCTACATGTGCGGTCGGCTTGTGCGGCCATGAAGCCCTGACGAGTAGGAAGGTCGCGAAGATGCGCGCAGAAGAGCTGGCCGTGGGGCCGTCTAGAGCCGCCTTCGGTGCAGATCTTGGTGGTAGTAGCAAATACTCCAGCGAGGCCCTGGAGAGCTGAGGTGGAGAAGGGTTTCGTATGAACAGCCGTTGCACACGAGTCAGTCGATCCTAAGTCCTAGGCGAAAGCCGATGTTGATGTGGCGTTGTTAATCGTGCGACGAGCCCATACGTTATTACTAGCAAGAGTTATCTAGAACGCTCTGAGCATCTAGCACGACCGTCCGGGCGAAACGGAATCCGGTTCCTATTCCGGAACCCGGCAGCGGAACCGTCATTAAATCGGGCCCTCGCAAGAGAGTTCGTTGGGGCATCCCCAAAGGACCCGGAGACGCCGTCGAGAGATCCGGGAAGAGTTTTCTTTTCTGCATGAGCGAGTTCCTTGGAATCCTCTAGCAGCGAGATATGGTTTGGAACGCGAAGAGCACCGCAGTTGCGGCGGTGTCCGGATCTTCTAATCGGACCTTGAAAATCCGGGAGAGGGCCACGTGTAGGCGTCGAGATGGCTCGTACCCATATCCGCAGCTGGTCTCCAAGGTGAAGAGCCTCTAGTCGATAGAATAATGTAGGTAAGGGAAGTCGGTAAATTGGATCCGTAACTTCGGGATAAGTATTGGCTCTGAGGATTGAGGCGTGTCGGGCTTGGCAGGGAAGTGGGTCGCGGCTAACGTACCGGGCCTGGGCGAGGTGATTTGTTACGCTTCGGCGTTTCGTCAGAACCGAGATCGGTCCCGTATCTTGGCCTCCCGCGGAACCGTCAAGCTGCGAGACCCCGAAATTCCTGCGAGGGTGATTTGGGTAATCTCTTCGGCCGCCATTTAACGGTCAGCTCAGAACTGACACGGACCAGGGGAATCCGACTGTCTAATTAAAACAAAGCATTGCGATGGCCCCTGCGGGTGTTGACGCATTGTGATTTCTGCCCAGTGCTCTGAATGTCAACGTGAAGAAATTCAAGCAAGCACAGGTAAACGGCGCGAGTAACTATGACTCTTTTGAAAATCAGTGGAGATGATGACAGGGTCCGGGGAAACCCACTCGAGAGTCGGGCAACGCGCGGTTCCAGCCGCGCGGCTAAGAGTCATCAGGGAAAGTGCCGTGGGCCCAGCCAGCCCTCGGGTGACACTTGGGGCTCCTAACTCAAATAACAGAGCCTAGGACGAGGAGGTACACGTTCCCGTGCTTCCTCGAAACCAACAGGGGAACATAGCTGTCCAACCGGCTGTGGACACGGACACACCGCCAGAAGAAGTGTATGGTGAATTTATTGGCGGTACCTTCCTCATAGGGGTTCCCTTCATTGGCTCGTCCTGCAGTGTATGTCTCAACACTGGTCGACGGAACTTCCTAGCACTCAGCCTAAATTAAGCGATTAAAAATGCCAAGGAGAGACACTAGACAGGTTCTCCTACCTTCAAGTGCACGGGCTGCCAGAAGGAGTATGTCTCTAAGCATGCGGCTGTGTGCCATGTGCCCAAGTGCACTGGGCCTGTAGCACCCGCACCTAATGCGGTGAGGTGCGACATTTGCGGCACGTACTACAAAAACAAGATACAAAAACATGAAAGACCTGCTCACCCGGAAGTCAGAAATGAAGCAAGAGCAAGATCCCAGGTGGCGCCAGGAAGCGCTGTCTACGTCAGGGGGGCTTCAAGACGAAGTCAACCTGATGTTGGATTTGGAGAGTAGGTTCCATGGCGACCGGTTTGTTGCAAAGAAGATTGAAGGTTGCTTGGATAGGACAGCCAAGCAATTAAGGGATAAGAGGGCTCTCCCTTCGTACAAAGCCCTGCGGGGGGAATACTTGCCACGTAACTCCCCGCAGGAAGAACCTTCCGATTACCCTACAGAGAGCAGCGGTGACGAGGAAGTCGCCGTACAAGAAGAGGTTGTGCCCCAGCCGGCCTTTCCTGAGGCGGATGGAGACGAAACGCAACCTGCACCACAAGCTACCGAGCCAGAGATCCCGGTAGTGATGCCAACGATAGTGGTTTCTCCATCACTAGACCCATCGTCTCCACAGGAAACCAGGTGGAGACAGGGGATAGCGGACAAAGCACTTGCACTTAAGTTGCCCAAGAAAGCCATCCTCGATGAGTCCGCAGAAGCTATCCGCCTTCTGCGGGGCGCCTTCCAGTTTTGCCTCTGAGCTTAATTATGACGTACCCCAAGCTCACATCGACGACATCTACAAAGAGGTAACCTCATACTTCGTGTCCAGTGATTGTGAGGATGGAAGGAAGCGTCGCTCATCCAGGGTACGGGGCAAAGGTAGATCACGCCGGCGATACCTATATGCACGCACCCAGGATCTCTAAAAGAAAAACCCAGATGAGGTGGCCAAATACGTTCGCATTAATGTCGACTGGCTGAAGGGGTATTCCCAGCCGAATAGTGCGAACGTCGAGGAGCTGTACACACAACTATGGGGTACTCAGCCGAAGGTACAGCTTCCCGAAATGGGTCAAGCGGAGTGTCTTATAACTCCTGAAGACGCGCTCCCTCCCTTTACTCTAAGGGAAATAGGCAAAAGGGTGGCTCATATGAAAAAAAAGTCCACAGCAACCGGCTCCGATGGTATTCGACGTTCC